>JAODAL010003237.1:0-177849 GCA_025379985.1 Phyllomedusa bahiana
TAATTTTTTTTTCCCGGGACATCCCTGGGTCCCTAAAAACGGGGGCTTTTTAGTGTTTTGTGTTTTTAGGATGCGCAAACAGCAAAAACCATGGTTGGCAGCGAGTTCGTCTTCCCCTTCTGTCAAATTTTTTATAGGCTGCAGTTGCCTATAGGAGTCAGGGGTTTCTTTGGGATAGGCGGGTGTGATATGGGGGGCTTTTTTGGTGGTTAGAAGCATGGTCTCATGTGGTGTCATGTTTGGGGTGTGGCTTGATTGTACCTGGGGGGAGGTCAGTATTTTGGGTGACCCCCGTACACTGCTTTGCCCCCGGGGGTAAAAATGTGTTTAAAATGGCCCTGCAACCAAGGAAGGTCTGAATGAAGTTTGTATGTTCTGGCTTTGTTTGCAGGGGATTCCTCTCATAAATCACTGATTTTTTTTGGGGGGTTCACAGTCAAAGGCTGGGCTAACTGAACCCAGTACAGGTAAACTGTGACCCATATGTTTTGGGAAAAAAATTAACAGGGGCAGCTAATTGTGAGCAGCAGTTACTACCCCCACTGCTAAGAACAATTGATATAAAAATGCACTTAATTTAATACCCGTTCAACCAGCATGCGAAAAGCCACTATATAAAACATGGGGGTTGACAAAAGCAAAAAATACCAATAAAACAACCCCTCACAGACTTCAGGCATGGGGGGGTGGTGCTGGGACTACAATTTTCATATAAAAAAAGGCGATACAGAAAGGGTGCCTTTAAAAAAAATGTGTGGTGCACCATGCGGGTTTCTCATTTCTCCAAAAACTTCTGAGGGTTTTTTCCAAATTTTAATTTGTGAGCTCCTTTTGGGGTCGGGCCAAAGTCCCCCGTGCAGTTGACAGTTGTCTCCTTTTTTCAGTTTTGGGGTGCTTTTTAGCCCCCAAAAGGTTCCTAGCTCGTTTTATGATGTTCAACAGTCGTTTTTGTTTAAACCCTGGCACTTTGTGCGCCAATTCTATGGGGGTATTTTACGCCTGATTCGTACAATTAGACACATTCATGAATGTCTCACTCCAAGATGTGGCGCAGAACTGTCGGACTAATCCATACCAGTTTCATAGCGGTGAGGCTGAGACACATTTTGGTGCAGATACTTTTTGCGCCACTTTTGGCGCACGTTTTTTGTCTGCATTTATGAAGTCCTTTGAGACACTTTAATACAACGACCCAATGCTCACGAAAATTTTTGGGAAGCTGATGTCGAGGCAGCGCCCTTTTTTTTAAACCCGTCCCCCTATGTAGCTAAACCACTAAGGTAAGGCAAAATAATACAACATATCCAGCCCAACTGTTGTTCTCGGCAGGAGGTCATGACTTGAGCGTCCGTTATGTTGTAGGCATGGCTTTGTATCAGGGATCCCCCCAAATGACGCCCTTTCCCTTTTTTACTGGATCTAACGTGACAGGGAAAGACAGAATGTATTTAAATATGTGATGTTTTCCCCGGGTGCCCCCTTCCTTTTTGTGGCCGGGGTGCAAGGGATCAACCTTCCCTTTGCTTCTGGGCCCCCGTAACGTCCCCCCCATAGCCCGCTTTTTTTCAGTGCCCCCTAAATCAAAAGGGAAGACTCAGGCGCTTTCTGGTTCTTCCATTACAACTGTGATTTTAGTTGTATAATTAGTTTATTAGGAGGTTCTGCAGAAGCTGTGGTCAGTAGTAGGTGATTTTGCATCCTGGCCAGAAGAAGATGAAGGCACGGAACAGTTGGGAGGTAAGTATAATTGAGAATTTTGTATAGTGTGATCTCTTTTTTTATTCAGATGGATTAACGTGTACCATTTTTTTTTTTTTCCAAAAGGCACAATGAAAGGAGTTTTTGTCATTTAGGGGGACAGTGTGAGCATATTGTATTCAGAGGGCACAATGGGGACACTTTTTATAAAGGGAGTACAATGTTGGACTTTTTTAGGAGGCACAATGTTGGACTTTTCAAGGGGCATCATGTTGGACTTTCTTCAGGGGACACAAAGATGGACTTTTTCAGAGGACACAATGTGGGCTTTCTTCAGGAGACACTAGTTACACTTTTTCAGGGGCTCAATGTCTTCAAGGGGTACAGTGTTGGACGTTTTCAGGGGGAACAGTGTTGAGCTTTCTTCAGAAGGCACAATGTTGGACTTTTTTCAGGAGGCACAATGTTGGGCTGTCTTCAGGGGGTACAGTGTTGTACTTTGTTCAGGAGGCCCAATGTTGGGCTGTCTTCAGGGGGTACAGTGTTGTACTTTGTTCAGGAGGCACAATGTTTGGCTGTCTTCAGGAGGTACAATGTTGGGCTGTCTTCAGGGGGTACAGTGTTGCACTTTGTTCAGGAGGCACAATGTTGGGCTTTCTTCAGGAGGTACAATGTTGGGCTGTCTTCAGGGGGTACAGTGTTGCACTTTGTTCAGGAGGCACAATGTTGGGCTGTCTTCAGGGGGCACAATGTTGGAGATTTTCAGGAGGCGCAATGTTGGGGCTTGTCAGGGGCACAGGTTGGATTTTCGGAGGCAAATGTTTGGGGTTTTCAGGAGGCACAGTGTGGGGCTTGTTCAGGGGTACAGGTTGGTTTGTCAGAAGGGACAAATTTTGGGCTTTTTCAGAAAACACAATGTTGGATGCTTTGGGCACAATGTTGGACTTTTTTTGGGTACGTGTTGGACTTTTTTTAGGGGCACAAAGTTGGCTTTTTTGAAAGGGACAAAGTTGGACTTTTTCAGGGGGCACAATGTTGGACTTTTTCAGAAGGCACAATGTTGGACTTTTTTTTGGGGGACAATTGTTGGGGGTTTTTCAGGAGGCACTGTTGGGTGTCTTCATGGGGAAAAAATGTTGGATGTTTTCAGGGGGACTTTGGACTTTTTCTTCAGGGGCACAATGTTGGCTTTTTTTAGGGGGGCCAATGTTTGGGGTGTCTTTTTGGGGCACAATGTTTGGGCTTTTTCAGGGGCCAAGTTGGGCGTCTTTGGGGGTACAGTGTTGCACTTTGTTCAGGAGGCACAATGTTGGACTGTTTCAGGGGGCACAATGTTGGACTTTGTTCAGGGGGCACAATGTTGGACTTTGTTCAGGGGGGCACAGTGTTGGACTTTTTCCGAAGGCACAATGTTGGACTTTTTCAGGGGGCACAATGTTGGACTTTTTCAGAAGGCACAATGTTGGACTTTTTCAGGGGGCACAATGTTGGACTTTTTCAGGAGGCACAATGTTGGGCTGTCTTCATGGGGCACAATGTTGGATGTTTTCAGGAGGCGCAATGTTGGACTTTTTCAGGAGGCCATGTTGGACTTTTTCAGGAGGCACAGTGTTGGTCTTTTTCAGGAGGCACAATGTTGGACTTTGTTCAGGAGGCACAGTGTTGGACTTTTTCAGGAGGCGCAATGTTGGACTTTTTCAGGAGGCACAGTGTTGGAATTTTTCAGGGGGCACAGTGTTGGACTTTTTCAGAAGGCACAATGTTGGACTGTCTTCATGGGGCACAATGTTGGATGTTTTTTAGGGGGCAATTTGGGCTTTTTTTAGGAGGCCAGGTTGGTCTTTTTTTTAGGGGGCACAAAATTGGACTTTGTTCAGGAGGACAATGTTTGGGCTTTTTTAGGAGGACCCAAAGTTGGGCTTTTTAGGGGGGCACAATGTTGGGCTGTCTTCATGGGGCACAATGTTGGATGTTTTCAGGAGGCGCAATGTTGGACTTTTTCAGGAGGCACAGTGTTGGACTTTTTCAGGAGGCACAGTGGTGGAGTTTTTCAGAAGTCACAATGTTGGACTTTTTCAGGGGGCACACTGTTGGACTTTTTCAGGAGGCGCAATGTTGGACTTTTTCAGGGGTACAGTGTTGTACTTTCTTCAGGGGGTACAATTATTTTTAGGGTATTGGATTTTTTTTATTCTAGTGCTGACATTTTTTTTCAAGTGGTTTTTTTTTCTAATGTGAGACATTTTTATTCATATGGGCATAGTGTGGGACGTTTTCATTCAGGGGAAGAACGTAGGCCATTTTTTTCAGGGGGCACAGTGTGAATATAGCTCATATAGAAGGAACAGTTTGCATTGTCATTCAGGGAAACTGTCAGATTTTTATTTTCCCTCTGGTGGATACATTGTGGGTTTTCTTTCAGGATGCACTGTGCGTGAGTTTTCTTTATCAGGGGACTTTTTATTCAGAGGTTACAGTTTGGGTCATTTTCCAGTGGGCAGTGTGCACACATCACTGAAGGATTTTTTTTATTTTGGGAGTATAGTTAGAAATATTATTCATTCAGGGGCCATAGTGTTGTACTTTTCCTATACTGGGCCCCTTTCTTCACTCAGAGGACACAGTGTAGTCCCTTTTTCTTTCATGAGAAATTTATATTTACAGTATGGAAATTGTTTTAATCAGGATCTGCAGTGTTGGCATTTTTTATTCAAGTAGCATAGTGTGTTTAATTTGTATCAAGTGGACAACACCAAAAATCTTGATTCTGTTTCTGTACTTTATTTCTGTACTTTAAAGGGGTTTTCTCACCATGCATTTTCACAGTCACAGCCAGCTTTTCTTTCACTCTGCCTTGGTTAGGCTCTGGGTGGTTTCATAGCAGTGAATAGCATATATAGCTTCTCCGCAACTACCTGAGACAACACAAAGAGCAGTACAGGAGAGCTTATCTGCAGTAAACAACGCTACAACTTCTCTAGGGAGTGAAAACTATTGCTTATCTGTAAACAAAAGTTAATCTTGTTAGAGATATTTTGTCTGCTCCAGAGGGAGCTCTGATCAGGATGACCTCACTACTGACCTATCTACTGTTATCAGATAGCAGAGTTATGGTCAGGTAACAATAGAAACCTATGTGCTTTCAGAGCAGATCAAATCTCTCTTATCTCCTGTTTAAAGTAAAATCCAAAGACTAATATAGTTAGAAAAAGTCTTCAATTGCCTTTCCCTAGATGTTCAAAGCTTATCTCTGTAGTGAGACAACCCCTTTAAAGGGGTTTTGCCACGATGTAATGTTGACGTGGGATCCTCCAAAATGGGTATTTAATCACTTTTCTATATATATGTGATTACAAAAAGTGAAGCCTCTGAGAGCTACAGCATTGCTCAGTCCCCCTTAGTTACCTGAAAGATTGCATTAGACAGGACCAGAGGAGCTGACAGGCCGCGCTTGAGTGAAACACTTCTTATCTGATGACAGGGAAAATGAATGAGCTTCAAGGGGCTGAGGAGAAAGTGCAGTGTATCAGCCTGTGTCCAGCTGTATAGAGAATCAACTGTTGTAATGTTATTATTTGAGTTAAGTTTTGAGACTCTCCCTTATTCCTCACTTTCTGCTCACTCCCTCTCTCTCTCTCCTCTGCAGCCTTCACGACTCAGCATGATTTGTTTATATTCTACTCCCGTGCTGATAAAGAGGTAAGGAACTCACATCCTAGCAAAACTCCTTTAAGTGCTTATATGTGTGTTTGTGTGGTGGACAGCATGGAGATTTGTCTTAAGATGCTGTGTGCACCTAAAAGTTAGGTGCCCTTATAGAGACAAAATGAAATGGGTTCCCCACCCCTTTCACTGTATTATAGCGCATATCCCGAGAAGGTACTTGTGTTCCATTTTCCTCACACTTATATGGGTCCAGAAGGGAGCAGGAGAAACCCCCGGGGGGCCCCTTTGCATGGTGGGCCCCAGGTATGGTTGACTTGGGGCTTCTTTCCAGTGAGAAAGCCAGAGAAAGAGAGGCAGAAAGAAAGAGACAGAGTACAATAGTCACAATAGTCATGTGCAGTAGCTGTAGGATGGGCCCCGATTATTAACTCTGTGTGTTGGTCTTAAAATTGATCTCCAATGTTGGTCCTCAGGCGCTCCAGTCTGACACTGACTTCTTTCCTCTCCATTAGAGAAGTAATAACCAACATGGGGCTGTTTCTGGCTCCTTTGAGTTGACATTATAAAGCCTGTGGAGACAAGGTGCTATATGAAGGCCCATACTGTCTAAAGGGAAGACATAGAAGACTACCTATGCTGGAGTCAGCATTCCACCGGTTTTTATAGCATCTGCCTTGGCTTTTTTATATGCTAAGTAAATCCTTGTACTAAGCTCTGCAAAAGAAAGCCAGACCCTAAAAGAAATTACACAATTAACTGGCATTAAAAGGATTGGCTGTTCTGCATCTTTTATAGGACCCATCTCATCTGTGCATGGTTGTACAAATATTTTTTCAAACATCTTCCCATTCTAGGAGAAGATGCAATTTTGGAATCCATTTTGTCAAAAGTATGTCAGGTAGTGCCTAGAAAATCCAAAACTTTGAACGAGATTGGGTGACAACAAATTGCCCAAACATGTGGTTCCCACAACACGTGGTTTGCACACAGAGGCTTTTTTAGATGCGGCTCTAGCCCTTGTAGGACTTGTCATGTTGCTGCTCCTCGTAAAATCTTTTCCAATATAGATGGTACCAAATCCTTTTCTATTAAAGGGGTTTTGCCACGATCTCATGTCATACCTCCTGCATCCAGCTTTTCAGCTCTGTGTGCTCAGAAGGGGGCGTGTGTGATTTGTTTGAATTGCATATTATGTGACCCAGCAGGATGACATCACCAGGCCTTTCCTCTCTGCAGTCATAGAAAGGTCCGCTTATGTGTGGAACTATAAGTAACTACATTGTAGCTCAGAGGTAAAACTTTTGCCTCCAGGCACAAGGGTCTTAGATTCAAATCCCTGCAGGAACCAAACCTGTGGATTTTTTTTTTCTCTTTATCAATGCACAGACCTGATTGAGGTTTTTTTTAAAAATGTACTTGCACTGTTTGACTAATTACTAAGGAGAACAGAGGACGGGAGTAGAATGACAGCACCTGGAGTTGGAACACTCAGTAGCTGCCTGAGAGGATATGTGATGTCTGAGCATGTCTGGCCAGGAGTGAGGCGCTCTCAGCCCTGGTCGTATCCCCTGGAGATGAGCTGTAAACAATGGATCACTAAAGGAGCAGCTAAAACAAAAATGGTGCAGAATTTTTAATAATGATGAATAATGAAAATGTTTATTATTTAATTTACAAGCTTCCCACGTCAATTTTACTTCAGGGCAAAACCCCTTTAAGCAGTATATTAACTGCAACTCTCATCATGCTGTGTACCTTGCTATGTGCGTGTTGTGTGGCCTACATTATGTCGGCAGTACAACACGCAAACTCAAAACCAGGATTTTGGAACATCTTAATGATGCATTTTATTTCCTGGGATCCATTTGTCTAACTACAGTATCATCTCTTCAATTTTCTCTACTGTGCCTTGCACCTACTCCAGGCGGGATACGTGCAGAGACGACCTAATCAGCTGATATTTTCATGGTGAGCTGGCTTTTCTTTCTTTTTCTTTTTCTATGCACATTGATTTTAATGCCCAAAACCTCATAATGCTACTGATAGATTGGAGGTAATGTACAAATTACCCCCCCCCCAAAAAAAAAAACAATAGACTGGTGACAAAGCATAGGAAAGGAGTTTGCCAGTTTCTAACAAGTAGTGTCCCTTCATACATCACTGTGGAGAGTGCTGCACTTGGTAGGAGTTAGTTTAGCAGGTAGTGATGTTAAAGAGAACCTGTCACATAGATTTTGCCCCCCTTGCGAGGGCAGCACAAGATAGGAGCTACTCATGACTGAGACTAGTAATTATGGTTGCTCAAATGAGGCCCTGTTCCCTAAGCGGATCTCCCGCCCCGAAAAGGAAAGCCCTAAAAGTCCTCTCCCTGGGCTGCACCTTTTAAAGCCTTAATTTTAGGACTTAAAGTATAAAAACAATTTCCATTCCCATACGCTTTTGGTTGGCTTCACAACAGACTCCTCAGTGGGAAAATAGAGGAGCAAAAACCGCACCACTAAATTTAATTCATAAAGAAAAAGTAGAAAAGGTAAATAAATAAAGGAGGTCTAACCTATGGCCAAAACCTTGTGTATGTTATCCCTATAGGATCCCCGTAACACTGGGCCTAAATTGAAGTAACACGAAGAGACATTGCATAAGACATAGTAGCGGAAATAAAGGCCGCTATGGGAATGTTGCATTGCTAGATTGTTGAGGTAAAGTACTTGAAACTGCCATTGAAATTAATGTGAGCATTCTGACCAACTCATCTGTCGAAACAGAGACTTTTGGAGGTCCATTCTCATGATAAGTGCAGGTCCCAGAGGTGGGACCATCAATTATGGGCATCAGGAAGTTCTTGATCCAGTTCTGGTTCCTCCTAAGTGCCTCAGGACGGTCAGTGCTTCTGTCTCTGCAGGATGTCCTGTTATGACTGATAGGACTAAAAAATAACAACCCATTCCCCCTCAGGTTTGCAAGGTCATCACCGCTTCCTCTGACCTTGTAGAATTCTGCTTGTGCATCAGAAGGTTCTTGATCAAGGATGTTGCCCGAGCTCTCCTAGATGATCATTGGAAGCATAAGGCTGGCATGGGGGATTTGGATGATTGTCCTATAGTTGGCTCAATGTTTCCTCATGAGCTCCTCAGGATAGTTTCTTCTGGCAATTGCCTATAGTTTCTCTGTGTATTTCTTCCATCACTGCTGTTTTTTTTGCTATGACTAATAGGATTTTAAAATAACAACCCATTCCATTAATGGATGTTTAAAAATAAAAAACTTAAAGAGTACCTAACACACAAAAATTGATAGTAGATGAACCTTTTCTCAAATACGTGTCATTAGGAAATTAGATGATTTACCTCAGTATTACAGGGGGACAGGTTCTATTTTCACTTTGTAACTCCTTATCATGCTGTGGGAGTTACCAACTGTGCAGGGGGAGCTGAAGGCATAGCTGCTTGTACAGGGTAATCTGGGTCTCTCACTACATACACTGCAGGCACAGCACACTGAGGACATAATGTGACATAATTTACATGTTACTTCAGCCTCCTCCTCCATAGCACACAGGTGTGCACATGATGTAGACTTACAGGCTCCTCCTTGCACAGTGGACTCTCCCAGCTCAGAAGCAGTTAATTTGACATAACTGTCAACACAGTTATCCATCAAGCTGTCATGTACTGACTTGGCCTCACTTCAGAGCTGTCTTAAAGGGCCAGTGATTTAATTAAAATATGAATTTCAGGTAGAATGCTTTGATTTTTCTATGGAAACATATTTGAGAAAGTTTTTGTATTTTAGTTTTCTGTTAATTCATGATATTTCTCTGAAGGTGATCGCTACTGGTAAAAATATGTCAGTTTATAAATCCATACCAGGTTTGCACTGTGGTTTCTTGATCATCATAGAACAACCTGATTTACCTTATCATTTGTGGGGACACTCCTACCTCACTCAGTTCTTCCCCAAACTTACCATGCTCAACAAGATAAAAGCCTTGGTGTCAGCATGATAGTACTCGCTCACCTTTTTTTGATCCACCTCTGGTTTGCAATGTGATTCTCTCTCCTTACAGAATCCAGCTGGGGTATCAGGAAGTTGTTGATCAAAGATGTTGTCCAAGCTATTCTGGATGATCTTTAGAAGCACCTTACTGGCATTGGGGATTAGGGTGATTGTCCTATAGCTATCACAATGGTTCCTCTTGACCTCCTCAGGATGGTCAGTTCTGGCACATGCCTATAGTTAATTTATATATTCTTGCAATGTCTGTTGGATGTCCTGCTATGAATAATAGGTCTAAAAATAACAACCTATTCTACCTCAGGTTTTCAATGTGATCTCAGAATCCTCTGCCTTGTGGGATCCAGCTTGGGCATCAGGAAGCTGTTCTTCAAAGATGTTGTCCAAGCTCTTCTGAATGATCTTTAGAAGCATCTTACTGGCATTGGGGATTAGGGCGATTGTTCTATAGCTATCACAATGGTTCCTATTGACCTCCTCAGGGCGATCGGTTCTGGTACTAGTCTATAGTTAAATACAGTATATATTCTCTCCATCTCTGTTGAATGTCCTGCTACGAATAATAGATCTAAAAATAGCAACCCATTCCATCTCAGGTTTGCAATGTCATCACAGAATCCTCTGCCTTCTGGGATCTATCTTGGGCATCAAGAAGTTGTTGATCAACGATATTGTCCAAGCTCTTCTGAATGATCTTTAGAAGCACTTTACTGGCATTGGACATTAGGCCAATTGTTCTATAGCTATCACAATGGTTCCCCTTAACCTCCTCCAGATGATCGGTTCTGGAACTAGCCTATAGTTAATTTATATATTCTTTCCATCTCTGTTGGATGTCCTGCTATGAATAATAGGTCTAAAAATAACAACCTATTCCACCTCAGGTTTACAATGTGATCCCAGAATCCTCTGCCTTGTCCAAGCTACCTTGTCCAAGCTGTTGGATGTCCTGCTACGAATAATAGATCTAAAAATAACAACCCATTCCATCTCAGGTTTACAATGTGATCCCAGAATCCTCTGCCTTGTGGGATCTAACTTGGGCATCAAGAAGTTGTTGATCAATGATGTTGTCCAAGCTCTTCTGAATGATCTTTAGAAGCACCTTACTGGCATTGGGCATCAATTGTACTATAGTTATCACAATGGTTCCTCTTCAGCTCCTCAGGATGGTCGGTGCTGGCACTTGCCCATAGTATATTCCTCTGTGTATTGCTTCCATCTCTGCTGGAGGTTTTGCTATGACTAATAGGACTTCAAAATAACAACCCATTCCACTAATGGATGCTAGAAAATGCAAAAGAAACCCTCTAAGTACTGGACAAATATGGTAATTTTACGAATGCATTTTCAAGGCAATCTCCATAGGAGACTTTATATTGGAGAAAGTCCTGGTTCACAATCTATTTTTTTTCATATGTTGTATTGCGAGGCATTTCCGAGAGGCACGAGAGGAAATGTTTCATAACAAGCAGATAGCACAATCAATGCATGAAAAATTGAATATTCTACAACATAATCTCCAGGAAAACATGTCTTAAAGTCAAATCACTTATAAAGTGCGGGGAACACAAATTGTTTACAATTCAGTCTTTCACATGCTGAGAATAATCGCACAAGGGGGACTTTGAAAGAAAAAGGCAGTGTATTTCATATCTTATTAAGCAGTTAGGTTTTAGAGCTTTTACACCAAATTACATTACAAGGAAATTTAAATGAAGCAAATCTATAATATGGGCTGTATTTTGTGGTCTTCTGACTCAGTGCTCTCGCCATAAATATGTATGACTGCGTATCTGCAGGTTAACCAAGGTATAGGAAATTGTACCGCAGTGCATCATCGTTGGGTTATTTCCCCAACTCTCAGGAGAACGTCTTTGTTACAGATTTGGAGAACTCATAAAAAACAGCAATGTGACTTGAACAGATGTTTTCCATGGACCGGGCTTGTTAATAGTCTTTTTAGCTTCTCCTAAGGACTTAAATCAGGTCTCGTTCAGCCTGAATATTTGAAATGATGTTAACACCGTCCAAAATAAGCACTAACAAGCAGCCATAGAAATGCTCAGGGTATTGTACAAGCTTTCTCCATGATTATACAAGACATTTATACAAGGGAGGGATGGCTCCATAGGCCTAGCGCCGGGCTCGGCTATGAAGAGACACAGCCTAAAGCAACAGCAAAAGAGGTTTTTCATAAAGGAAGTACATGCAATTGGTTTATTGGAAATCAAAGGGGTCGTAGCCTATCAAAAGGTAATGTCTCAAACATGGCAATGCAATACCCACAATGGTAAATGGTAAGTATCTGTACACAGTGGAGTTGATTCTGGGGTCCCCCTAGTGAAAATGATACTGGGGGCCACCAGTGGAGTTGATACTGGGGGCCAACAGTGGAGTTGTTTCTTGTAGTCCCACCATTGAAGTCGATCCTTGGGACCCACCAGTGGAGTTGATTCTCTGGGTCCCTTGGTAGAGTTCATTCTGGGTGCCTACCATTGGGGTTGATTTTCAGGGCCCCTTAGTGTAGTTGATACTGGGGGCCACCAATGGAGTTGTTTCTTGTGGCCTCACCAGTGGAGTTGATCCTTGGGGCCCACCAGTGAAGTTGATTCTCAGGGCCCTTTGGTAGATTTAATTCTGGGAGGCCACTAGTGGAAAAAAAATGAAACACGGCCATACTCACAGCTAGGAATCTGAAATGAGACTAATCACAGCACAGAGGCAACACAAGCCCCCATGCTACTTAAGAAAAATACCCAGGTGCAGTTAATTGGTGGTAACCCATAAGTATCACCACTAGGGGGACAGAAAACTGCATCTTAAACTGGCATATGTTCACGTAGCATGCAAAAAAGCCACAGTACCAAATATTGGGAGACTGTACAGATGCAAAAATACCCGTAAGACAGCCGCTCGCACACCTTCCATGCATGCGGGGGGGGGGGGCAGCTGCTGGTATTCTACTGTTGAGTAAAAAAACTTTTTTCACATACTGGAAAAACATCAAATATGAGGTATTAGTTAATACAGTGGCCACAATATTGTAAGCCTGCAAGCCCCTTCACGGCTTTTCATCTATTGCAGGTCCCTACATTCCCTTAAAATCACAATTTACAGAAAAAAGGGAAATTAATTAGTCAAAGAAAAAAGGCCACTAGTGGAGTTGATTCTCAGGGCCTCTTGGTGGAGTTGATACTTGAGGTCCACCAGTGGAGTTGAGTCTCAGGGCCTCTTGGTAGATTTGATTCTGGGAGCCCACTAGTGGATTTTATTATTGGGGCCTCTTGGTGGAGTTGATTCTTGTGGCCCACCAGTGGAGATGATTCTGAGAGCCCCCTTAGTGGGGTTGATTCTGGGGGCCCCTTGGTGAAGTTGATGCTAGGGGCCCACCAGTGGAGTTGATTCTGAGAGCCCCTTTAGTGGGGTTGATTCTGGGGGCCCCTTGGTGAAGTTGATGCTAGGGGCCCACCAGTGGAGTTGATTCTCAGCATCCATTGGTAGATCTGATTCTGGAAGCCTACTAGTGGAGTTGATTCTTGGTGCCCACCAGTGGAGTTGATTCTTGGGGCCCACCCGTGGAGTTTATTCTGAGAGCCCACTTAGTGGGGTTGATTCTGAGGGCCCCTTGGTGGTTTTGATTCTGGGGACCTCTTTGTGGAGTTGATGCTAGGGGCCCACCGGTGGAGTTGATTCTCAGCGTCCATTGGTAGATCTGATTCTGGGAGCCTACCAGTGGAGTTTATTCTGAGGGCCCCCTGGTTGAGCTGATTCTGTAGAACTCATTGTGTTCTTGATTCTGGGGGCCCATCAGTAGTGTTTACTCTGTGGTCCCACCCTACAGCTACTGTACATGAGCGTTCATGCCTCCTACACTCTGCCTCTTGATTTTTGTAATCAGATATCTAGTGAGACCCAGCGCTGAAGTTGAGGAAGGTGAATATAGAGTTTTTTTTTTATTTTGGTTGGCACAGGCAGCCTACTTTTAAATAAGTTCATATGGAATGAAAAAACTCTAAAAACTCTAGTTCAAAATATAACCTTGATTATTTGTCAGTTCTAAAAATGCCCACTAAATCATAGCCATCTAGAGACCACCAACGGGGAGAGCATGTTCTGTCCAACAGCCAGGATGGAAAACTCTTTAATTCCTAATGGACACATTAGGGACACACAATAGTGAGTTTTAAATCCATTTTCTAGTTTTCAAATATACAGGACATGAATGCATTTAAGTCATTTTGCTTCTATACAAATCCCTGGTGACTCCACATATGGAATATTGGACCCAGATTTGGGCACCAGTAAATATGAAGGACACAGATAAGCTAGAGCGGGTGCAGAGGAGGACGACCAAGTTGGTTAAGGCAACAAGTAGATTGCAGAACCGAGGCAGGTTATCAAAGTCAATGGACAGCAATAGTACTTCTAAAATTATCCATTTGATACTAATAATAACTAATGAACATAGTACCCAACACATACTATTTTGTTATTTGCATTAATAGTAAAATTGCTAAAGAGATTGTATCATAGAGCCACAGCCACCTCCAGGCTCACACTTCCTGTTGAGGATTTGGACGGCTCTACAACGTCATGCTCCTGCTTTTTGGTCAGGCTGTGAGTGGTCAATAGCTATTTGCTATTTCTATTACAGTCGTATGAGTCAAGAAGTTTAGAATCTATAGTGCACAAAGTTAGAGAGCTCTAAGGGTTTTAAATTGTCATTGAATTAGGTAAACAAGCTCCTGTGCTAGAGATAAGATTCAGCAGGGAATGACTCACCATGGCCAGAGGCAGCTTGGAGCACGGGGATGTATTTGGCAATAGTCTTCATTTACCTTTCCCTACATGTTAAAAAGCTAATCATTGTGGTGAGAAAACCCCTTTAAGTGCATCTTGCTTTTCCATTGGTGCCTGTCTTAAAGGGGTTTTCTCACTACAAAGATTAGCTTTGAAGGGACAAGTAATTGAAGACATTTTCTAAATACGTTGGTCAATAGATTTGACTTTAGTCATCAGATAAGAGACATTTTATGTGACCTGAGTGCACACAGGTTTCTATGGCTACCTAACCATAACTGTTATCTGATTTGAGGAGAGAGCATGGAGTGACGACACTATGGACAGATGGCTGTTAGCGCATTGCCCCTTTAAATTTTTTGCCCAGTCTCAGCCTGGATTTAAGCATTGATTGACTTCTCTTTGGGCCAATCAAAATTTCCTCTCCGTGTTGAATGTGATTCCCTTCCTGTTTCCTAGCTCCCCTTCCTGCATATCCTCGTTCATATTCTTTACTCTGGTTTCTTGACTTTGGCTTAATCTAACGTTTATCCTCTGCCTCATGATTTAGTCCTGCGATCCCTCATGGCCCTTAACCTGGTTCATCTGATACTTCTACTCATTTAGTCTTTGTCTTGTCTTCCTCTTGTCCTGTCTGTACGTCCTCTGACGTTTGAAGTCTGCCCCCTTCCTGCCTGGTTAGCCTTGGTCCTTTGCAGCCAAGACCAACCTGCTTTGTTGTGGGCTAGGGTGAAAACCAAAGTGTAGCCTGAGACTCTATCCTTTAGGGCTGCGGACAGCAGTTGCAGAGAACTTTGTGCTTGTCCTCCTCTTAGTCTGCTGTCATCCATTGAGCCTGCTGGACTATCTACTGCTATCCTGCCTGGAGGTTGCCTGAGCCAAACAACAGCACAGTCTGGAGCAAACTAATTATCTCTAACAAGATAACAGAAACGCCATTGTTTTCAGTCCTTGGAGCACATGTACTTTTAGTTTACTGAAGAGAGATAAAATCTGCTGCATTTGTCAGTGTAATAGCTCAGCTACTTAGAGAGAGGCTAGATATGCTGATCACTGCAATAGAACCAACCACAGCCTGAGGAGACAGAAAGAGTGTAAAATTGATTGTGACTCAGTGAACCAGCCTAGTGATAAAACACCTTTAATGCTATGGAAACCAACCGAAGTTTACCGAAATTTACTCTGGTGGCATATTTGCTAGAGACAGCTGGTATAAGAGGGACTTGTATGGTAGGCAATGTTCTAATACAGGGGTGTCAAACTGCGGCCCTCCAGCTGTTGGGAAACTACAACTCCCATCATGCCCACTGTTATAGATTAAACAAATGCATGATGGGAGTTGTAGTTTCCCAACAGCTGGAGGGCCGCAGTTTGACACCAGTGTTCTAACATATCTGTCTATATAATTGCCTACCATACAAATCCCTATTACACTAGCTTGTGTATTTTATATTGTTTTACAAAAGCTAAATTAAGTGATGAAATCTGGAAATAATTTTGTATAAAAAATTAATTATTTTAAAAACATTGGATAAAGTGAAAAGAAAAAAACAAAATAATATTTCTAAACTAAATAATTGAAATTAAACCAGGCACAATCCCCATGAAGTCAACATCACACGTTGCTGTGTTTCAATTTCAGTGTTTGCACTGCCTGGAGGTTGCCTGAACCTAACAACAGCTCAGTCTGGAGCAACCAAATTATCTCTAACAAAATTACAGAAACGCCATTGTTTTCAGTCCTTGCAGCACATGTACTTTTAGTTTACTGAAGAGAGATAACATCTGCTGCACTTGTCAGTGTAATAGCTCAGCTACTTAGAGAGAGCCTAGATATGCTGATCACTGCTATAGAACCACCCACAGCATAAGGAGAAAGAAAGAGTGTGCAACTGATTGTGTCTCATTGAAACCTCCTATTGATAAAACCCCTTTACTACTATGAAAACCAGTTTACCGAAGTTTACTCTGGTGACATATTTGTTAGGGACAGCTGGTATAATAGAGACTTGTATGGTAGGCAATTTTCTAGCATATCTGTCTATATAATTGCCTACCATACAAGTCCCTATTATACCAGCTTGAGTATTTTATATTGTCTTACAAAAGCTAAATGAAGTGATGAAATCTGGAAATAATTTGTATAAAAATTAATTATCATTTTAAAAACATTGGTTAAATTGAAAAGAAAAAAATATAATAATATTTCTAAATTAAATAATTGAAATTAAACCAGGCACAATCACTATGAAGCCAATGTCCCACGTTACTGTGTTTCTATTTGAATGTTTGCAATCATTTCTGATAATATCCTGTTACAAGGTTCATCTTCTGATTTTCGAGGCTGAGTTATCGAGAAACGAGAGCAAATGAAACCTATTTATCAGGAATTGACGTCCTCCTAACAAATCCTTCTCCTTCCCCAGAATGATAACCGCAATTTACAGTAGCCTTAGACTCTATCCTTTAGGAAGTGCCGGGCTTCGGACAGCAGTTGCAGAGGACTTTGTGCTTGACCTCCTCTTAGTCTGCTGTCATCCATTGAGCCTGCTGAACTATCTACTGCTAGAGGTTCCCCCTTGCAAGACAACAGCTCAGTCTGGAGCAAACTAATTATTTCTAACAAGATTACAGAAACGCCATTGTTTTCAGTCCTTGAAGCACATGTACTTTTAGTTTACTGAAGAGAGATAACATCTCCTGCACTTGTCAGTGCAATAGCTCAGCTACTTATAGAGAGCCTAGATATGCTGATTACTGCTATGAAACCACCCACAGCCTGAGGAGACAGAATGAGTATAAAATTGGTTGTGATCCAGTGATAGAGCCTAGTGATAAAACCACTTTACTGCTATTGAAACCAGTTTACCGAAGTTTACTCAGATGGCATATTTGCTAGGGGTAGCTGGTATAAGAGGGACTTGTATAGTAGGCAATGTTATAACATATCTATCTAGAAAATCGCCAACCATACAAGTCCCTATTATACCAGCTTGTCTATTTTATATTGTCTTACAAAAGCTAAATGAAGTGATGAAATCTGGAAATAATTTTTATAAAAATTATCATTTTAAAAACATTGGATAAAGTGAAAATAAAAAAATATAATATTTCTAAATTAAATAATTGAAATTAAACCAGGCACGATCACCATGAAGCCACTGTCCCACGTTGCTGTGTTTCCATTTGAGCGTTTGCAATCATTTCTGATAATATCCTGTTACAAGGTTCATCTTCTGATTTTCGAGGCTGAATTATCAAGAAACGAGAGCAAATGAAACCTATTTATCAGGAATTGACGTCCTCCTAACAAATCCTTCTTCTTCCCCAGAATGATAACCGCAATTTACAGTTCATGAAGCGTCGCCGTCAGACAGGAGATGTCACATGGAAAGAGAATATTGTTTTTAATTTTTTCTGATAAAGTATCCCCTTTGGTAATGGAGAAAATGAGGTGATTTAGAGCTGCAAATTGGACTCCTATGGAGAGAAGTTAAAAACCTTTCCTGTCGGTGGCCTCGAAAAGGCTCAAGGTCAGTCCAATATGTTGTGTTGATTAAACCCAATTCCAACCATTTAGATTGTGTGATGTATTATAAATAGCAAAGCATGCAAATAAGATGACAAGATAACAATCCCTACAGGACAGAGACGCATGCGCTTATAGAAGAATATGGGCAAATAAATAGTGCGCTCCTGTGATATCTGGGAGGCATGCTTCCTCACTAGTCAATAAGAATTAAGAAATCACCAAATTTGGGGGGCGGCTCAGTTTGGGAGGAGAGCAGTATTCAACAGTGCATAGCATTGGCACACAGAAAATGTAATGAATGCAAAGGAATCCGTTCAATCCTTCTGAGCCAAAGTGGGGAAGGGGAACTGTAAAGGACCACTCTGCTTTCTGTTCCCTCTTAGTTTATTAGAAATTGCTTGCAGGTTCACTGCAGTGCCAGCAACTTTGCTTACCTGCAGCTGTATATAGGCTTTCTCACTGCTGCAACAGTCTATGTTAGGTCACATGACCTGCTCTCTGATTGGTTGATAGACTCTGCATTATTGATGCTGAGCGGAAGTCAGTCTTCCTATGAGTCCGACATCGAACCCCCCATAGGAATTCATAGAGATGCACTTCACCCAGGCTGTGTGTTCAGCAGCTCAGAGTGCAGGTACGGCAGCAATGAGAAATCCTGTATTCACCTGCAGGTCACATGACCCAGTGGCAGCAGTGAGAAATCCTGTATTCAGCTGCAGATCACATGACCCAGGGGCAGCAGTGAGAAATCCTGTATTCAGCTGCAGGTCCCATGACCCAGCGGCAGCAGTGAGAAATTATGTATTCAGCTGCAGTTCCCTTGACCCAGCGGCAGCAGTGAGAAATCCTGTATTCAGCTGCAGATCACATGAGCCAGTGGCAGCAGTGAGAAATCCTGTATTCAGCTTCAGGTCACATGACCCAGTGGCAGCAGTGAGAAATCCTGTATTCAGCTGCAGGTCACATGAGCCAGTGGCAGCAGTGAGAAATCCTGTATTCAGCTGCAGGTCACATGACCCAGGGGCAGCAGTGAGAAATCCTGTATTCAGCTGCAGGTCACATGACCCAGGGGCAGCAGTGAAGAATCCTGTATTCAGCTGCAGGTCACATGACCCAGGGGCAGCAGTGAGAAATCCTGTATTCAGCTGCAGGTCACATGACCCAGTGGCAGCAGTGAGAAATCCTGTATTCAGCTGCAGGTCACATGACCCAGTGGCAGCAGTGAGAAATCCTGTATTCAGCTGCAGGTCACATGACCCAGGGCAGCAGTGAGAAATCCTGTATTCAGCTGCAGGTCACATGACCCAGTGGCAGCAGTAAGAAATCCTGTATTCAGCTGCAGGTCACATGACCCAGAGACAGCAGTGAGAGATCCTGTATTCAGCTGCAGGTCACATGACCCAGGGGCAGCAGTGAGAAATCCTGTATTCAGCTGCAGGTTACATGACCAGTGGCAGCAGTAAGAAAACCCTGTATTAAGCTGCAGGTCACATGACCAGAGACAGCAGTGAGAGATCCTGTATTCAGCTGCAGGTCACATGACCCAGGGGCAGCAGTGAGACTCCTGTATTCAGCTGCAGGTTACATGACCAGTGGCAGCAGTGAGAAATCCTGTATTCAGCTGCTGGTCACATGACCCAGGGGCAGCAGGGAGAAATCCTGTATTCAGCTGCAGGTCACATGACCCAGGGGCAGCAGTGAGAAATCCTGTATTCAGCTGCAGGTCACATGACCAGGGCAGCAGTGAGAAATCCTGTATTCAGCTGCAGGTCCCATGACCCAGCGGCAGCAGTGAGAAATCCTGTATTCAGCTGCAGGTACCTTGACCCAGCGGCAGCAGTGAGAAATCCTGTATTCAGCTGCAGATCACATGAGCCAGTGGCAGCAGTGAGAAATCCTGTATTCAGCTGCAGGTCACATGACCCATGGGCAGCAGTGAGAAATCCTGTATTCAGCTGCAGGTCACATGACCCATGGGCAGCAGTGAGAAATCCTGTATTCAGCTGCAGGTCCCATGAGCCAGGGGCAGCAGTGAGAATCCTGTATTCAGCTGAAGGTCACATGACCCAGGGGGAAGCAGGAGAAATCCTGTAATCATGCTGCAGGTCACTTGACCCGGGGCCCAAGCATTTGGGGGAAAAATTCCTGTATTCAGTGCGGGTTTCAAAAAATGCCCCCAGTGGGCCCCGTAAGAAACCCTGTATTCAGCTGCAGGTCACATGCCCCAGAGACGCGGGAAAAAAACCCTGTATTCAGCTCCCGGGGTCACTTGCCCCCAAGGGGCAGCAGTGAAAAATCCTGTATTCAAGCTGCAGTTCACATAAAGCCAGTGGCAGCAGTGATAAACCCTGTATTAGTCCCAGGTAACGGACCCGGGGGGCAGCAGTGAGAAACCCTGTATTCAGTTGCGATCAAATGAGCCTTGGCACAGTGAGAAATTATTTTTTATTATTATTATTTTATTATTAAAGTTTTTTAAAGAGCGCCATTGAACCCAGGGGGGCGAAATTCGAGGGGGTTACATACATAAAAATAATCAAACGAGTAAAAAGATAAGTGATTAATGACAATTGGCCCCGAAGGGGGAGAGGGGCCCATCCCCACAAGGGTTTTAAAATTTTCAAGCAGGGGGAAAAAAACAGAAGGTGAGGGGCAACATGTTTGTGGGGGAAAAGAGTGCAAAAGGTTAGTGTGGGTTTATAGGAAAACCCTGAAGAAAGGGTTTTTTGGGTTGCTTTTGAAGGTGGTAAAAGGGGGGGGAAGAGTCTGATCTTTTGGGGGCAGTGAGTTCCAGAGTGTGGGTAAAAGAAACGGGTGGAAGTCTTGGGGGGACAGTTGGTGAGGAGCTGTTTGAGGGGGAGCGAGGAGAAGGTCTGAGGGGAAAGCGGAGTTTTGCGTGAGGTGGAAATTTGGAAATTGGGGCAGAGATGAAAATTAAAGGGGGAGAGGTCATGGAGGCCTTGTAGGTCATTTTATTTAGCTTGAAATGAATTCGCGGGGCAAGGGGGAAGGGCCATTTAAAGGGGTTGGCAGAGAGGAGAGGCAGAGGAGTAGTGAGGGAGGGTGGAAAAGGAGGGCAGCGGGGGGGGTTAAGGATGGTTGGAGGGGAGCAAGGGTGCTAGCTGGGAGGCCACAGAGAAGGGTTGCAGTAGTCTAGGGCATGGAAAAGCTTTTTTTGTAGTGTCATAGTTGGGGGAATGAGCGGATGGGAGTTGTTTTTCAGGGGGAGGGGCGCAGAGGTGGGGGTTTTGGGAAATTGGTTTAAAAGTTTGAGCAGAGTCTGGGTTTTACTCCAAGGCAGACCCCTTTGGGGGTTCGTTTGAGATTGTGAGCCGTTGAATGAGATAGAGAGATCCGGGGCAGGTTTAGAGTTGGAGGTGGAAAGAGATGAGTTCTTTTTTCCCTCTACATTTAGTTTTAGGGACTTTTGATGGGAAAGAAGGGGGAATTGGAGGACAAAACGTCAAGGATCCGGGAGAGTAGGAAGGGGACATCTGGCCCGGAGATGTGATTTGGGGTATCGTGTGGGGCTATGAGCTGCTGGGGCCCAAGGAGGGGGGGGTTTAGGAAGATTTGTGGGCCCAGGATGCCCCTTGGGGGAAACCCCAACGAGAGAGGCCGGGGGGGGAGGTTTGGGTTTTGAGAATGAGAAAAGCTGAAAGTCCGATCAGTGAGGAAACGAGGAGACCCCGGGAAAAAGGACCAGGCCCGTGATGCCTAGGGAGGAGAGGATTTGTAGCAGGGGGGGAATGGTCGACAGTGCCCAATGGCAGAGGCGGTCAAAGGAGGAGGGCACAGGTAGTGGCATGAGGCTTTTGCAGTCACTGGGCCATTATTATTTTGGTTTTGGGGGGGTTTTTTTTTTGGGTTTTTTTTTTAGGGGGTGTTGGGGTGGGGAAACCAGATTGTAGTGGGTCAAGAAGGGGTTTGGGGGAGAGGTGGGGGGAAACAGTGAAGATAAAATTTGCTGCTTGAGGAGTTTGGAAGAAAAAGGGGAGCAGTAAAGATGGGGCGATAGTTGGACAGAGAGGGGGGGTTTAAGGGTTTTTTTTTAAGGATTGGAGTGTTAGTAGCATTTTTTAAAGGGGCGGAAGGGAAGTGCCAGGGGGTTAGTGTTGGGTTGAAGAATGGGTGAGGGCTGGGAAAATGGGGATCACTGAGGTCTGGGATGAGGTGGGATGGCAGTGGATAAGGGGACTAAGGTATTTAGGTTGGATTTGGAAAAGAAAAGAAAACCCCCCCCCCTTTTAAAGGTGACTTTTGGGGAAGCAAGTTAAGGGGGAAAAAGCGGGTTTGCAAGGGTAAGGGAGGGTGGTGGGGACGGGCGGGCTGAAGTTTCTCTGTTGTGGTTGATCTTTGAAGGAAAGTGAGTGGAAAAGTTGTCTGCTAAAAAGGAGGGAGGGGGGAGGAGGTGTTTGGTGGGGAGAAGAGAGTTGAAGGTTTTGAATAATTGGGCTGGGGTTGTGGGACAGGGAGGATATGAGAGTGGTGGGAAAAAGTCCCGTTTGGCTGGGTGAGTTTCCGATTTAAATGTATGCAGTGAAATTTTTTGGGATAAAGGGAAAGTCATCAGTGGAGTGAGTTTTTTTCCAGCGGGTTTTGAAACTCCGGGAAAACTCGCCTCAGCTGTTTGGTGAGTTTTGTGGGGCCCGGGGTTTTCTGATTTTTGGGGGGGTTTGGTTTTGTGTGAGAGGAGGACTGAGGGCAAGGGTGGTGATGATTGTGTGGTTGTGTAAAATGGTGGTGCGTTTTGGGGTTCATTTTAAAAAAGGAGATAGTTGGGTAAGAGGGTGCAGAGAAATCAGAGAAGTGAGACGGTTGAGGGTTTGAAAAGGTTTTCCCGCGTCGGGGCCCTATGGATTTTGGAAAAGGGGGCAGGTGGGGTGGAGTTTGGGGGAAAGGGGAAAGCAGGTTTGGTCAGATATGGGGTGGGGGGGGTTTGGGGAAGGGCAGTTTGGGGGGAGGGGCAGGTGAAGATGAGGTCCAGTGTGTGTCCATCTTTGGGGAGTGGCTCCCGAGGGGCCACTAGGAGAAAGGGCGAAGGAGGAGCAAAGTTAAAGGAGTTTTTTTGGAAGCAGAGGGGGGGGGGTGGCGATTGGGGTTTTTGAAGTCTCCCATGATGATTGTGGGGATGTCGGTAGAAAGAAAATGGGAAAACCCGGAAGTAAAGGGGGTCCCAAAAAAGGCAGTGGGAGGGCCTGGCGGTCGGTTTGACCCAACAGCCAATTGGGGTTGGAGGGGGGTTGATGCGGGGCAGAGGCACCTCAAAGGAGAAAAGTGTGAGGGAAGGCAGAGGTTTGGGGCGGGGACAAAGGGGCAGGTTTTTTCAGACAGGGGGGGCCGACCCCCTTTTCCCCCCGGTTTTTACCCGGGGGAGGAGTTTTTGGGTAAGTTGGAGGCCTTAAAAGAGGTGCGGGAGAGGAGACAATTTTCGGAGGGGGGCAGCCAGGGTTTTAGTCAGGCCAAGGGGAAAAGTAAGGTTTTCGTGAGATGAACAAGTCATGTTGTATGGGGAGTTTATTAAATTAAAAGACCCCTGCATTCCAGAGAGCTCCAGGGGGGAGGGGGAGGTGGAAACAGGGGTAGAGGGGGCGTGTATCAGGTTGAAGGGATTGGGGGGAATTTGTAGTGGGGAATCTGTTCGAGGAGGGGAACTATGGCGGGGAAAAAGGTGGGGGGGGCCTGGGTTGGGGGTATGTCCCAGAAGCCAGAAGGGCAGTGAGAGGATGAGCGGTGGGAGTAAGGGTAGACTGTAGTTTGGTAGGGTTTGTTTGGGTTTTCGGAGGTCTTTAACAGTTTAGGAAAAGGTTGGAGGGAGGGAGACAGGTGTGAGGGTAGAATGCAGGGGGGGATGCATAGTTCATTTTCCCGCGGGGAGTTTGGGGGTAGGCCCTTAAATGAGAGGGAGTGGGGAAGCTGAAAGAGGGAAAAGGGAAAACCTTAAAAAGTAAGATCACAGTTTATCTCTGTGGGTGGTTTGTCAAATGGGGGTCCCTTTTAGGTACTGTATTTTGGAGGGGGCTCTGGGTTGGGACGTTGATGGAGGGCTTCTGGTTTTGGGGCAGTTGATGGGGGGGGGGGGCACTCTCTGGCTGGGAAGCTGAAGGAGGCACTCTCTGGTGGGACAGTTGACGGAGGTTTCTCTCTGGTTGGGCAGTTGACGGGGGGAATCTCTGGTGGGACTTTTTGATGGAAAGGGACTTTCTGGCTGGGACAGTTGAAAGGAGGCACTTTTCTGGTTGGGACAGTTGTTGGGAAAACTCTCGGCTGGGGGCGTTGATGGGGCCCCTCTTGGGGGGACGGTTTTATGGAGGCATCTCTGGTTGGGGCAGTTGATGGAGGCAAATTCTGGAGGGGGCTTTTATGGGGGCGCTTCTGGCTTGGGCAGTTTATGGAGGCGCTCTCTGGTGGGGGAGTTGATGGGGGCGCTTTTTGGCAGGGACAGTTGATGAGGCACCCCTCTGGGGTGGGGCAGTTGATGGAGGCCCCTCTTTTGGCTTTTGGGGCGGTTGTTTGGAAAGGGATTCGGTTGGGGAAATTTTTTGAAGGCAATCTTGGCAGGGACAGTTGATGGGGGGCGCTTCTTTGGGTGGGGGGCAGTTGTGGGGGGCCCCCCTCGGGGTGGGACAGTTGATGGAAAAACGCTTTTGGGGGGGGGCAGTTTATGGAGGCGCTCTCTGGGGGCAGTTGATGGAAAGGGACTCTTGGCTGGGGGAGTTGATGGAGGGGACTCTTTGGTGGGAAGGGTTTATAGGGGAATCTTTGGCTGGGGGGCAGTTTGTGGAGGACTCTTTGGTTGGGCGGTTTGATGGTTTCCTCTTGGCTTTGGGACGGTTGATGGATGCACCCCTCTGGTTGGGAAGGTTGTTTGGGGGACTTTTTCTGGCTGGCACGGTTGATGGATGCATTTTTGGTTGGGACGGGTTTATGGAGGGATTCTCTGGGGTGGGACGGTTGATGGGGGCACTCTCTGGGGGGATAGTTGAGGAGGCACTCTCTGGCTGGTGTTATGGTGGAGGACTCCTTTGGGTGGTGTTTTGAGTGGGGGCCCCTCCTTTTGGGTGGTTTTTATGGGGGGAGGCACTTCTGGCTTTGGGGTTTTTGAGTGAAGGGGCACTCTCGGGTTTGGTTTTTATGGGGTGGAGGGACTCTCTTGCTGGTGTTATGAGTGGAGGGACTCTCTGGTTGTTTTTTGAGTGGAGGCCCCTCTCCCGGCTGGCGTTATGAGTGGAGGCACTCTTGGGGTGGCAATTTTGAGGGAGGCACTCTCTGGGTGGGGTTTTGTGTGGAGGCACTCTCTGGCTGGCGTTATGGTGGAGGCACCCCTCTGGGTGGCATTATGAGGGGAGGCCACTCTTGGGGGGCGTTTGAGTGGGGCACTCTCTGGGGTTTGGGGCTTTTTGAGGGGGAGGAAATCTTGGTTGTTGTTTTGAGGGGGAGGCCCCTCTCTGGCTGGGGTTATGAGTGGAGGCACTTTGGCTGGCTTTTTGAGTGGAAAGGGACTCTCTGGCTGCGTTATGAGTGGAGGACTCTCTGGCTGGGGTTATGAGTTTGGGGGCTTCTTGGTGGGGTTATGAGTGGAGGCACTCTCTGGTGGCGTTTTTTAGTGGAGGCACTCTCTGGTTTTTGTTTTGAGTGGAGGCAACTCTTGGCTGGCGTTATGAGTGGGGGCACTCTCTGGCTGGGAAAATTTTGAGTTTGGGGGCACTCTCTTTGGTGGGTTATGAGGGGGGCAAAATCTCGGGGTGGGGTATGGTGGAGGCACCTTTTCTGCCTGGGACCCCCCCTTGGGGGGAAAGGCACTTCTGGCTGGTGTTATTTTTAAAAGGAGGCGTTCTCTGGCTGGGCAGGTGTCCCCTGGGTTATGGGTTGTTTTTGTTAGGGTCAGTTTTGTTGGGGGCCCCTGCCGTAGGTATCAAGGGGGCCCCGGGTCAGAGCCAAAAAAGGGGGCCGGGGCGAGAAGATGAGAGGGTCACAGGGGGAAATCCTTTTTTTCAAATGAAAGGGCCCCATACCCGGGGGGAGCAAATGGGGGGAAATCCCTTTTTTCAGCCGAGGTCAAATGACCCCGGGGCAGCGTGAGAAATCCTGTATTTAGGGTGCAAAGGGCACATGACCCCGGGACCCGCGTGAGAAACCCGTATTAAACTGCCCGGGTTTACATGGCCCAGGGCGCAAATGAGAAAAACCCCGTATTTTTGCTGCAGGTCACATGGGCCCCCGGGGCAGAAATGAAAAACCCTTTATTCAGCTGCAGGTCACATGACCCAGGGACAGCAGTGAGAAATCCTGTATTCAGCTGCAGGTCACATGACCCAGGGGCAGCAATGAGGAATCCTGTATTCAGCTACAGGTCACATGACCCAGGGGCAGCAGTAAGAAATCCTGTATTCTGCTGCAGGTCACATGACCCAGGGACAGCAGTGAGAAATCCTGTATTCAGCTGCAGGTCACATGACCCATGGGCAGCAGTGGGTAATCCTGTATTCAGCTGCAGATCACATGACCCAGTTGCAGCAGTAAGAAATCCTGTATTCAGCTGCAGGTCAGGTGACCCAGTGACAGCAGTGAGAAATACTGTATTCAGCTGCAGGTCATATGACCCAGGAGCAGCAGTGAGAAATCCTGTATTCAGCTGAAGGTCTCATGACCCAGGGGCAGCAGTGAGAAATCCTGTATTCAGCCGCAGGACACATGACCCAGGGTCAGCAGTGAGTGAGAAATCCTGTATTCAGCTGCAGGTCACATGACCCAGAGGCAGTAGTGAGGAATCCTGTATTCAGCTGCAGGTCACATGACCCAGGGACAGCAGTGAGAAATCCTGTATTCAGAATCCACCGCAAGGGTCATGGATTCCACTGCACAGAACTTTCAGGTCACTATTCCAGACATGATCACTTGTGATGATGGCTGGCGTGCAAGCGTGGTGCAGATGGATCAGGCAGAAATATAGTTGAGATACAAGCAGAAGGTCAGGAATGACAGCATACATGCTTATCTTCATGTAGTCTCTTTACAAATAGCAGGTAATGACATAAAAATCAGCTTCTTGTCCTGTGGACAAGCCTAGATATAGAATGGACTAGACCGAATGGGTAATCACAAAAGCAATACATGAAATATAGAATCAGCAGAGCGGACAAATCTCACTTTACTGCTGCTGGGAGGGGTTAGGCGGGAGTCTGCAGGGGAGTATCATTACAAATAGTAAGTAATGACAGAATGAACTCTCTATTGTCCTATGGACAGGCCTAGATAAAAATTAGACTAGACTCACAGGGCATTGATAAGAGCAATACATAAGAGGAAAATGGGCTTATCTTTTTCTACAGTAGGGAAGGTTTCCAGTTTTCACATTTCATAGCATTTACCTCTCTCCCCTCCTGCTGATAACATGTACCTCTCTTGGGCCCTTAGTGGGCTTGGAAGAGGGTTATCAAGCAATCCTCATTGCTGCTATCAGCATCCACAAACCGGAAGTCAGAGAGACAACCAGGGAGTCATGAACATAGGGGAACTTAAAAAAATTATATATAAAAAAAACACCCTATTAAAAAAATCCATACAATAGATACATAGAAAGATGTATCGACCTGGCACCCACTGGCCAGTTCTACAACTGTTTTTAATAGTGTACAATCTGAAAGTAGGTATGAAAGAATGTTTTGCACCATAACTTGTCTTGGTCATGATATAAATTTGTACAACAGTGTTCTTGGTGTTCAAAAGTGTCTTATCTGGTGCAGAACGTGTCAAGTTTTGGCGTACAACGGTTCATATATCTATAGAAAAGGACTACAACAGTAGTGTCGGACTGGGGTGCCTAGGGCCCACAGGTGGAGTCGGTTCTAGGGCCCACAGGTGGAGTTGGTTCTAGGGCCACAGGTGGAGTTGGTTCTAAGGTCCACAGGTAGAGTCGGTTCTAGGGCCCACAGATGGAGTCGATTCTAGGGCCCACAGCTGGAGTTGGCTCTAGGCTCCACAGCTGGAGTTGGTTCTAGGGGCCCACAGGTGGAGTTGGTTCTAGGGGCCCACAGGTGGAGTTGGTTCTAGGGTCCACAGGTGGAGTTGGTTCTAGGGTCCACAGGTGGAGTTGGGTCTAGGTCCACACGTGGAGTTGGGTCTAGGGCCCACAGCTGGAGTTGGTTCTAAGGTCCACAGGTGGAGTTGGTTCTAGGGTCCACAGGTGGAGTTGGTTCTAGGCCCCACAGCTGGAGTTGGTTCTAGGGTCCACAGGTGGAGTTGGGTCTAGGTCCACAGGTGGAGTTGGTTCTAGGGCCCACAGGTAGAGTCGGTTCTAGGGCCCACAGGTGGAATTGGTTCTAGGGCCCACAGATGGAGTTGGGTCTAGGGGCCCACAAGTGGAGTTGGTTCTAGGGGCCCACAGGTGGAGTTATTTCTATGGTCCCACAAGTGGAGTTGGTTCTAGGGGCCCACAAGTGGAGTTGGGTATGGGGACCCACAGGTGGAGTTGGTTCTAGGGGCCCACAGGGGGAGTTGGTTCTAGGGCCCCACAGGTGGAGTTGGTTCTAGGTCCACAGGTGGAGTCGGTTCTAGGGCCCACAGGTAGAGTCGGTTCTAGGGCCCACAGGTGGAGTCGGTTCTTGGACCCACAGCTGGAGTTGGTTCTAGGCCCCACAGCTGGAGTTGGTTCTAGGGGCCCACAGGTGGAGTTGATTCTAGGGGCCCAACAGCTAAGCTGTTTCTGGGCCCACTGGTGGAGTTTATTTTAGGGGCCCACCCTACAGCTACTCTAAATGATTGTATCTGCCTTCTCTACTTTGCCTCTTTATGCCTCTCTTTCTCTGCTTTTCTGCCTTTTCAAGGATGTATATGCAGTAAAAAAAAAAACAACAACTCCTAATCTGCCATGCCCAGGGCTCCTACAGGGTTTCCCAGTTCCCCTGTGGGCCAGTCCGAACCTGTGCGACCGGGTTTTGGGCTCCAAGTACTCCAGAAAATTGTTGCAGCCCCATTCATACACGTTGCTCATAGTACTTGTCAGCACAAGTAATACAAATTTTTATTGTAGTGTTCCTTTAAATGTAAACTTAAGATCTGTACAACCTGATGGATAAAACAATATAGACTGAGTGCAATCTTGATGGTTCTGATCTGCACCAAATCAGAATTTGAGATGATCTCCAAGGATAAAACATAATGGGAAATTCACATGGCATCTGCCAATGCACTTTTTCTCAGTAGCCTATAAGGCCCCATAAGGTGGATACTCAATTGAGTCTCTCTATGGAGGATCGGGGATGCACACTGTTACCCAATAATATATATCAGAATATAATAACAAAAAATGTAAAGTGAGTCGTTCAGATGGAAAAGGCTGATGATACAAGAAGAGCAAACATAGTAAACTTGCAACATTGTAACCGTAATGTAAGTCAGTGTAATAAATATGTAATGAAACCGGTGTATACATTACATATACTGTCAGAATAGCTGCGTCTCTACATCCCTGTCCCTTGTTTTTAAGCAGAGATGAAAGGGAATATGTTGCCAAGAGCCACTGCGCTCCCCATTGACAGGTGCGATTGCATCAGCGAGCAGTGGTTTGTAAATTCAAATCGTATAGAGAGGTAGAATTAAAAGTAGCCCCCTGCCCACCGCGGCCGCGGTTGTTGCTCAGTAGTTAAGTCACTGAAAAGTTCAGATTATATAAAAAAAAAAAAATAATCAATACGTGTGGGTTTTTTTTTTTTTCAAACCACAAAAAAAAAACCTTTGATACTTTACAACCACAGTAGATTTTTCTTCCTTGAATGAATCTCATGAGAACAGCTAGAAGAATATCTTAACAAAAAAAAAGGGAAGAGGGGGAGGTGTTGGTATGGAAAAAAAAAGGTTTTCAGAATTTTTTCATCATGAATGTTTTTTCACATCACAGAGGTAAAAATTGGAACTTTACTTTTCCCAAACTTACTTTGGAAAATCCGTCCCTGTTTTCCAGGCTCTTGGTTTAGAGGAGGATTTAATTTCTTAAATAAATAAATCCTGAATATGGACTGGTTTTTTTTTTTTTTTTTTTCAGAAATATTTTCCTTCATTATAGTATGTTAGTTATAGACAGATAAATGTTAAGGCTTTGCATTGATGCAAATGTCTATAGATGTTAAATAAACACAAATATATATTGTTGTTTTTTTTTTATAAATGTTTTAAATTTGTTAGTTTATGTAAGTGATTAGTAGAGAAATGTTAGGATTTTGCATGGACACAAAAGTTTATAACAGGTAAAGGAACAAATACGTATTGGGATTTTCATAAAAATTTGCATTCATTATAATATGTGCGTTAGGAATATAGAAATATTAGGCTTCGTCCACATGTGCTTCCGTTCGGAATGTTTGGAATCTTCGTCACAGAGATGAAAACGGACTGATAGTGCCTGACAGACCCCCAGCTTTGTGTTCTGGTCGCCAGCCAACAAAAACCGTGGTTTCGGCTGTAGTTTCATTATAGCTGTTTCCACCAGTGTGAACACTGTCATACTCTTCTCTGTGCAACTCTGCCCTGTTAATTGATTCCTGGCCAACGCCCGTAGTCAGTGTCTTCCAGCACTCGGCTAGTTTACCTAGTTGCTTGCAAGTCTCTTTGATTGACAGCCTTATATCCCAACCCGGTCTTTTGCTGCTTCCACCTATCACCTCTGTTCCTTGTTCTCTGGTCTGTTATAAAAGGGTTCCTGTGAAATTACTCCTTGCCTGCTATACTGGTTACCTTTTGTTCCTGTAAGCTAGCCCATTTCTCTTCTTGCTTACCTGTTACCTGACCTTATACTTACCAACTATTCCTCTGCTTGGTGATTCTGTACTGCTTCTCCCGACTGTTGCTGAACTGGTCTGCGTCCTGTGTCTTCACCTACTTAGTGTATCTCTCAGTCGTCGGTTGGGATCGACCTGTTAAGGAGTTGGGCACCCCCAAAAGGCAGGAACAGTGGGTCAGGAACAGCGTCAGGGCCTGATTCTGTCGGTGTCTACTCATGTGCCCCTGACTGGTTCCTCACACAGACAGTTCCACAATAGACATCCATGGTGCCCGACGAACACTATTAATTACAATGGGTCCGTCAGATTTCCACCATGTTGTCCGTTGTTTTGACAGAAAAAAAAAAGTGCAGCTTGCTGTGCTATTTTTTTCCATCATTCTTGACGGAACATGCAACGGACATTCCAAACACAACCTCCGACGAATGTGTGAACCAGGGTTTAGAATTTTGCATGGACAAAAGTGTTTATAAAAGGTAAATAAACATAAATACATATTGGGTTTCTCATAAATATTTGAATCTATAATTTATATAATGTTCCAAATTTGCATGGCACAAATGCACATAAAAAGTAAATTAACAAATACTTAATGGGATTTTCATAAATAATCGTATTCATTATATTATGTATGTTATAAATATAGAAATGTTAGGTTTGGTTCACATCTGCATCAGGAGGTTCCATAGAGGTGTATATGGATGCCTAGGGGTCAGTTTCACAATGGACACCAGCGGTGTTCGACGGACCCTATTAATTACAATGGGTCCATTGGGTTTCTGCTGTGGTGTCCATTGTTTAGACAGAAAAGATACTGCAGCTTGCTGTGCTAGTATTTCCATCATTCAAGGTAAATAAACATAAAGACAAATTGGTTTTTTTGTCAATATTTTTTATCTGTAATTTTATGCTATGACTATGGAGGTATCTCTGAAACGCGTCAGTATGCCAATCTTGACTTCATGAGAGTACTTACAGCATTGGATTTTTATGGATTCCTAATAAAGCCTTGGTTTATTTTTTACTTTGAATGCACGGATTGACTCTGGACTCGTTTTGTTTTTGCTACAGTAATTTTATGTAACTTATAAGGAAAGAAATGTTCATAAAAGGTCAACAAACAAATATATATTGGATTGGAATATTTGTATTCGTTATATGATGTAATTTATAAATCGAGAAATGTTAGAATCTTGCATGGAGGCAAGTCTTCATAAAAGGTAAATAAATAGAAATATATATTGGTTTTTTCGGAAGTATTTTTAATTTTTAAATTTATGTAATTTACAAATAAAGAAATGTTAGGGTTTTGCATGGGCAAATGTTCATAAAAGGTCAACAAACAAATATAAAAGGTTTGGGAAAATTTTTGGGTTTTTCGTTATATAAAGAAATTTTTAAAAAGGGTTAGAATTTTGGCTTGGATGCAAGTCTTCATAAAAGGTAAATAAACATAAAAATATATTGAGTTTTTAATAAATATTTTTAATCTATAAACGTATGCAAATTTTAAATATTAAATAAATGTTAGAATTTTGCATGGACACAAATGTTCAATAAAGGTCAACAAACAAAGGGCCAAAATTGGGTTTTCTACATTTTTAAATTGTACTTGTATCCCAAATTTATAGAAAAGAAAAAATTTTAAAAAATTTTGGGTTTGGGGAAAAAAAATTAAACAAAAATTTACTTTTTTTTTGGGATTTTTTTAAAAATCAAAAATTTTATTAATTTTATAAATAGAGAAATGTTAGGATTTTGCATGAGCACAAATGTTCATAAAAGGTAAATAGACATAAATATGTTGGTTCTTCGCCTTATCTTATATTACCAATTGGCAGGTTAGTAACAGAGTCCAATTAGTTGTCTGAAATGTTTTTAAAAAAATGCTACAAAAAGCCCCTTTAAAAAACCAAGTTCGGAATAAAAAAAGGGCCTTTCAAAAAGGGGGCCTTAAAGTCCTTTTTGGTTTAAAAATCAAAAAACACTTGCCATAAAGGGAAAGGGAAAAAATTCGTAAACCCACTCTGTTGCCTTTGAAGAAGCAATCCCACCGGGGCTGGTTTAATAAAAAAATAACTTTTATTAAATTTCGGGTTCGGGTTTAACAAACTTTAATTTTTGATGTTTCCCAAAATTTGAAAATTATGTTTTGGAAGTTAAAAGGATAAAAAGTTAAAAATTTCATTAAACACTGTAACATAAAACCCAAAACCTTTTCATTTATTTTTTCAGGGGCTAAAATTTAAAAACCCAGAAACCCCTTTTTGGGAGGCTTTTTGGGGGCCCAGGGGTTTGGGGGGGGCCAAATGGTGCAAAAAACATCAAAACTTTTGGTAGGGAATAACAAGTTGGGGGTTTCCCCTGCTAGGGGGTTCCCTTTGGCTTTATTTAAATGGTTTTTTAATTTATCCCCTTTTAATTATTATTCTTATGTTTGGGGTTTTCAGGGGTTATGTCTTTGTTGGTGTATGACCATCTCATTTTGGGAAAGGGGTCCTTTTAACCAAAAAAAAACCCCCCTGATTTAATTATTATGTCGAGCATTTTAATAATAAAACCACAAGCAAAAAACCAGACAAAAATGCCATGTGCACCCCGGACAAAGCGGGAAAAAAAAGGGTGGGGGCTAAAAAAGGGGCCTGGAAATTGTCCATTTTTTGGGAGCGGATTTCCTTCCCACAGGCGGGAAAGGGGTCCTAGAGCCAATCCCAAAACATCCGGGGGCCCCAAAACATGCGGGCCCGGGCCCCCCACAGTTTGGGGGAAGGGCCATAGAGCCAATCCCACCATCCAGGGGCCCCACATGCTAAATTTGAAAACCCACAGTGGCTGGAGGGGCCATAGAGCCAAACACCCCACCCAGGGGCCCCACATGTTGAGGGTACCCCCGGGCTGCTGGAGGACCCTAAGCCAACCCCCCCACCCGGGGGCCCCCACAAAACGGGACTGCCCCAAGCGCGGGGGGAGCCAAAACCAACACCACCATCCAGGGGCCCCACATGCGCAAAACCCCAAAGCTGCTGGAGGGTCCTAGAGCCAACACCCCCACCCGGGGGGCCCCCCACATCTGACTGAAACCCCCCAAAGCTTGGGGGAAAAGCCATGGAGCCAACCCCCACCCAGGGCCCCACATACTGACGGGCCACCCACAGGGGGGTCCATAGGCCACCACCACCATCCAGGGGCCCCAAAATGCTGACTGCACCCACAGCTGCGGGATTTCCATAGACCCAAACACCACCCAAAGGGGCCCCCAAAAATGCTGCCCTGAAACCCCCACTGCTGGAGGGCCATAGAGCCAAAAACCACCTTTCCAGGGGCCCCACATGTGACGGGCCCCCAAAACTGGGAGGACCCATTAGGAGCCAACACCCCCACCCAGGGCCCCACTTGCAACTCACCCAACAGCTGCGGGAGGGTCCATAACCCAACCCCAAACACCCGGGGGCCCCACATGCGGGACTGCACCCAAAACGCGGAGGGTCCATAGACCCAAACACCACTACCCCGGGGGCCCCCAAAATTGTGACATACCCACACTGCGGGAAAAGGCCCATAGACCAAACCACCACCCCAGGGGCCCCACATGCGGACTGCCCCCACAGCTACTGGAGGAGCCATAGACCCCAAACACCACCATCCGGGGGCCCCCACATGCTGACTGCCCCCCAAAGCGCTGGGGGGCCCCATAAGCCAAACACCACTTTCCAGGGGTCTACAGCTCCCTAGAGGGTCTTTTAAAGCCAACACCCCCAATCCGGGGCCCCCCCCAGCTGCGGGAGGGCCCAAAAGGGGCCAACACCACCATCCGGGGGCCCCCACAGTGTGGGGGGCCCCATAGAGCCAACCCCCACCCATCCAGGGGCCCCAAATGCTGACTGCCCCCCACAGCGCGGGGGGGGCCATAGATCCAACAGAAACCCCCAGGGGCCCCACATGCTGACTATACCCACAGCTGCTGGAGGGCCTTTAGAGCCAAAACACCACCATCCAGGGCCCCACATGCTGACTGCACTCACAGCTGTGGAGGATCCATAGACCAACATCCCACCCCGGGGCCCCCACATGCTGACTGCACCCCCACGCGCGGAGGGCCCCATTGAGCCAACCCCACCATCCAGGACCCCCAAAAAAAGCTGACTGCACCCACAGCTTTGGAGGACCCATGGGCCCCAACACCACCCAACCGGGGGCCCCCACACTGCTGGGGGGCCCAAAAAACCCAAACATCCCATCTGGGTTTGCCACCCCTGCTGACGCACCCACACTGCTGGGGACCATAGAGACAACCCACCTTCCGGGGGGCCCCACTTTCTGACTGCACCTACAGCTGTTGGAGGGCCCCATAGACCCAAAACACCCCCATCCGGGGGGCCCCACATGCGCTGCAGCCACAACGCTGGGGGGTCCATAGAGCCAAAACCACTATCCAGGGGCCCCACATGCGGGATTTTCCCACAGCTGTTTAAAGGAGCCATAAAAGCCAAAACCCATCCAGGGGCCCCACACGGGACGGGCCCCCCCACAGGGGGGTTTCCATAGAGCCCCCACCCCATCCGGGGGCCCCCACAGCTGACTGAAACCCCATTGCTGGGGGGGTTCCAATAGAGCCAACACCACCACCCAAGGGGGCCCCACATGGCCCTTGAAAACCCACAGTTTCTGGGGAGATAGACCCCCCCCCCAAAACCATCCGGGGGGCCCCAAAAATGCTGACTGCACCCAAGTGCTGGAGGAGCCATAGGAAACACCACCATCCAGGGGCCCCACATGTTTTGACTGAACCCCGACAGCTGCTGGAGGGCCCAATAGAGCCAACCCCAAAACCACCCGGGGGGCCCCCACAGCGGGATTTGCCCCCCACAACTGCTGGAGGGTCCAAAACCAACCCCAACTTTTCCAGGCCCCCAAAAGCTGACTATACCCCCCAAACCTTAAGGACCCATAGACCCCAAACCCCACCATCCGGGGGCCCCACATGCTGACTGCCCCCAAAGGCTGGAGGGTCCTTTGACCCAAAAAAACCACCACCCGGGGGGATCACAGCGTTTAGAGGGTCTTAGAGCCAACCCCCACCATCCAGGGGCCCCCACAGCTGCTGGAGGGTCCTTAGACCAAACCCACCCCCCACCCCGGGGCCCCACATTGGGGAGGTCCATAGACCCAAAACCCAAAACATCCAGGGGCCCCACATGCTGATTTAAACCCAAAAGCTGCTGGAGGGGCCATAGACCCAACCACCCCCCAAAAGCCCCACTTTCTGACATCCCCCACAGCGCTGGGGACCCATAACCCCAACACCCCCCACCGGGGGCCCCACATGCTGACGAAACCACAGCGTGGAGGACCCAAATAGAGCCAACACACCTTTCGGAGCCCCACATGCTGCTGCCCCCAAAAGCTGCGGGGGGTCCATAGACCAAACCCCTTCCCAGGACCCCCACATGCTAACGAAACCCACAGCTGCTGGGGAAATCCATAGACCAAAACCCCAAATCCGGGGGGCCCCCCCGCTGCTGGGGGGTTTCCATATAGCCAAAATCCCCACCCTGGGGGCCCCCAACATGCTGACTGCACCCACAGCTGTGGAAAAAGCCATAGAGCAACCCCCACCCCAGGGGCCCCCCCTTTCTGACGGGCACCTACAGTGCGGGGAGGGCCCCATAAAAACCCAACCCCCATCCAGGGGCCCCACATGCTGACTGCGCAAAATGCTGGGGGGGTCCATAGAGCCAACACCACAATCCAGGGGCCCCCTGCTGATTTAAAACCCACATTTCTGGGGGACCCATAAGCCAACCCAATCCGGGGGCCCCACATGCGGACTCCCACCCAAAAGCGCGGGGGCCATTACCCACACCCCCCAAACCGGGGGCCCCCAAAATCTGACTGCCCCCAACAGCTGCTGGAGGGGCCCAGAGCCAACACCCCCAAACCCGGGGGGCCCCACTTGCTGACTGCACCCACAGTTTGCTGGATTTTTAAATAGAGCCAACACCACCCCAGGGGGCCCCAAATGGTAACTCATAAACACCCTGCTGGGGGGGCCCCATAGAGCAACCCCCCACCCAGGACCCCAAAAGCTGATTTGCATCACAGTTCTGGGGGGGCCATAGAGCCAACCCACCACCCCCGGACCCCCACATGGGGGACTGCACCACGCTGTGGAGGACCCTTAGAGCCAACCCCACCATCCAGGGGCCCCCCCCAAAAGTTCAACTGTATCGGGGAAATTTAAAGGGGGCCCTGGGAAATACTTGTAAGTCTTGGTCCTGCTCTTCCAGCTAATGTTGGACATTTCTAGTCATGTGACAGGTGGCATTGTCTTGTTGGAAAATCCCAATCTCCCCTCCTGGGGGAGACAATCAGCATGTATGGGTGAAGGTGTAATAGACAGGGCTGTGAAATGGTTGCTCTCCAACTGTGTCCGCCCATCACCCTCAAGAGTTCTTTTGAATTGCAGAGAGAGACGCAGTGTGTGAGACGTGTGGTGCACCAGCGATAATCAATTGACAACTGTTGTGGGATTGATGAGGCTTCTACTCTCGTCCTTAGCGGGGGGGGTTTTTTTTTGCCCTTTCTACAGTGCACTCATGTCCCGGCCCCCCCCCCCCTTCCCCACAACCCCACACACAGCTCCCAAAGGGGGGCACCCTTGCCCACCTCCACTGCTCTACCCCGACCCTTTTTCAGTGGTTCCCCACTTTGGGCCCGGGGCCCCGCTGAACGTCTCTCTGTCCCCGGATCGAGGCCCCTTTTTTGGCAAGGTGGGCCCTCCTTTCCTCGGCCCAAAATACACTCCCCGTATAGGAAAAAGAAAACCGGCTCTGCGGCCCCATACCCCATAGGGGAAGTAAGGTGGGATGACATCTATCGCTCCCGGGGCCCCCCTACACAGTAGGGTTTTGGGGAGGGGCAGTGGGCATCCGTGTTTCTCTGGGGCCCCCCCTTTAAAAGTAGGGTTTTGCAGAGGTGAGTGACATCCGTCTGCTCCGGGCCCCCTAAAACGTAGGGGGAAACAGAGGTGCAGTGGGCCCGTCCGCTCCGGGGGGCCCCCTACACAGTAAAGGGGTTTGCAGAGGTGCAGTGGAAAATCCGTTGCTCCCGGGGCCCCATTTTTCCCGTAGGGTTTGCAGGGGCAGTGACATCCGGGCTCTTTGGGGCCCCCTCACAGTAGGGGGAAACAGAGGTGGTGACACCGGTCTGCTCGGGGCCCCCAAAAACAGTAGGGGTTTGCAAAAGGGCCCCCCCCCGTGAATCGCTGCTCCAGGCCCCATACACAAATAGGGTTAGCAGAAGGGGGCAGTGAAACCGGGTGCCTTTGGGCCCCCTACACAGTAGGGTTTGCCCGAGGGGGCCGTGACTCTTTCCCCCTCGGGCCTCATAACCCCTCGGGTTAGCAGAGGTGCAGTGACATCTGTCTGCTCCAGGGCCCCCCCAAAAACAGTAGGGGGTTTGCAGAGGTGCGGACCTCCCGCCCTGGGGCCCCTTTCCGTAGGGTTTAAAAAGGGGCCGTTACATTGTCCTTTTCCGGGGGGCCCCCTACCCCAGTAGGGGAAACAAGGTGCAGAGACGTCCCCCTTTTCCAGGGGCCCCCTACACGTAGGGGTTTGCAGAGGGGCAGTTGGGCATTTTGCTGCTCCGGGGCCCCCTACCCCAAAAAGGGTTTGGGAGAGGTGCAGTGACCGTTGCTCCAGGGCCCCAAAAACCCCGTAGAGTTAAACAGAGGGTTTTCAGTGACAAAAAATCTGCTCCCGGGGCCCCCAAAAACCCGTAGGGGTTTTAAAAGGGTGCAGTGACATCCATTTTGCTCCGGGGCCCAAAAAACAGTAAGGGGTTTGAGAGGGCGGGCAATTCCACTGGTGGCACCAAAAAAAACAACCCCCACTAGTGGGGGAATTTCAGCACCCCAGTCCTACACTTTATGGCTGTATCTCTAAATTGCATTATTAAGCGCTGGAGTTTGTTAAAAACTGTAATGCCCAAACTTGGGCCCAAAAAAAAATGAGCCGAAAAATCCTATTTTTTTAAAATTGGGTCCAAAAGAATTCCGATAGAAAATAGGGGCAAGCAAACCATAGTTTTACAAGAATCATCTAACCATGAGTCACAAGTAGACACAAGCGATAGAAGTGAGTGCATTAAAGACACCAATCTAGTCGAAGCTTCAGTCTATTATTTGTCGGGTGTTTTTGTAATTCTTGATACCATATGGACCTCAGAAGATCAAGGTCTCTCTTAAACAGTGGGAAAACTTGGGCTGCAATCCCACCAAAAAGTAGATCCTGGGGCACTCTTGGGGACCCCACAAATTTACTAAAAGGGGTTTTGTTCAAATTTAAAAATTATAATTTTTCTTTCAGTAACATTTATCTATGAATTATATCATTTCAAAAACGCCAGAAATACACCTGACACCGCTTATGACCTCAGGTAAAACTTCACCTCCTCGGCTTGATCGTTGTATCATCAAGTCTGAAACATCGCAGCCTCCAAAAAAAACCCGTGTTTTCTGAACAAAATGACATTTTGGAGGTTTTTGTTTGTTTTTTTGCCCTTTTTTAGAAATTTTTTTTCCCCATTTTTTTTTTAAATATTTATTTTATAAATACATATATATATATATATATAATATTTATAAAAGTTGTTTTTGATCACAAAAAAAGAACTGACAGTGTTCCAGGATGGAAACTAATGTATCTACGGCTGTTTAAATATCACTGTTATGTATGGTTAGTGCTTCAAATTCAACCAGTTTTGGTTTGGGTCAACCCATAGTGATCTTTTGCTAAAATTGTTAAAAGAAAGTCAACCATAATTGTGTCCTTAACCCTAAATTTGGGGTTAAGTTTAGGGTTTTTCTTTAAGGTTTTAGATGTTAAAGAGGTTATCACACTACAAAAATCAGCTCCCAACATGTAGGGAACGTTAAATGAAGACTTTTTCCAAATACATTGCTTTGTTTCATTTGCTTTGTTGAGGAGATAAGAGAGATTTTATCTGTTCTGAATGCACATAGGCTTATCTGGGTTACTGTCCTGTTCTCCCCTTCTCTCTCTGCTCTTTGTCTTATCTGAGAGCAGGGAGAGACGCCATCACAGGTCAGCGCACTGGGAGCTTGAGAATAGAGTGTGTTATCTCTAACAAACAAGGGGATTCATTTCTTCTGATTGTTTACTTTGAGCTCTGACGTTCTCTGCTCTATACATAAGATCTCCTTCTCTCATGCCAATGCAATTAGAAGTGCTGGCAATACGGAGCTGATACGCTAATCACTGCTATAGAACCACCCATAGCCTGACCAGGAGGAGTGAGGAAGCATGAATCTAAAACTGCTCTCGACTCAGTGAAACAGCATGGTGAGACAATATTTTTAACTTACTGGTCCAACAATGTGATACTCTTGTTTTCCGCCTGATCTTCAGCCACCAACACGTCCGATGCCTCTTCTTGTTACTTGAACATAGGCCTAATGTTATGGGAACCAGAAGTGATATCAGACGTGACATCGCTCCAAGGCCACCACAAGAACATTACGTCACTGGAACAGTACGTTATCCCCTAAAACTCCCTAAACAACCCTTATTGTTATGGTTACGGTTTGGGGTTAGAGAAAAAAATGTATGTTTGGGATGTCCCAAAAATGAATTTTTTTTAGGATTTCCATCAAAGCTGTGTCAAACCGATCAGGGTCCAATTAGAGCAATATTATATAAGGTATAAGAAATCTGATATTTGGCATGATCTGCTGACATGCCGAACCCTTAACAGATATCTGTGGGGAAGGGGGGGGGCTGTCTCCCAAAAACAAGAGCTTTATGTTTGCCTAATTAGAACATTCCCTGGTCATAGAAGTGGGTCTCATAGAGCTGGGTCTCTCACCTGGGATCCACATCTATAAGCTCCAATGTACAAGTGGCCCAACCCCTCAATTGGATTCACACCAGTGTTATCACTTTTCTGCCAGGATGTCTTGCATTTTTTATGAAAGAAAAGCTGTATTGTCAAAAATACTACAAAACTCATGAAAATTGTGGTCAATGGTGCTAGTCCTGATTCACTGGTATCCATGAAAATATGGTCCAGTTATAGCTGTCATGGCTGTATTATAAATAAAAGGCTTGATTCTATTTGCACAGAACTTAATATATACGTATTATGAACGGCAGGAACTATCCTGCCGTTTCGCCCTTTCTTGCTTATTAGGTCAGCAAGAGTTTCTGTGTTATGTCTGTCTTCTGTTGTCCGCAGTTATTCGTTAGGAGTGGTTGTATATCAACTTCGCAGGATCCTTGCTTGTCTAGAAATAATATTTGGTCTGCACATCTGAAAATTGTTTTTGAAAAAATGAGCGTAGGTGCACTCTGGTGTGGCAGTAATATACCAACACTATCCAATATCAGCAGTACACTACTAACACTAAAAGAACTAACAAAAGGCACATTGGAATATTTGGAAAAGCATTTTTGCCACTCAGGATATATGAAACATTTCTGAGGTTCACATTTTTGATCAATGCAGGGGACTTCAATGCAGGTGGGAACCTACATTAACATTACCTCCTTCAGGGCCTGTTCAGACCTCCACACTTCAGGGAATGAAGGTTCCAGCTACAAGATACTCTGCATTGCTTTAAAAAACTGTGCAGGTGGGCGGAGTGTAAAAAACCAAAGAGGGGGCAGCTACTCCCCCATACGGACAGTCTAGAAAACAATATTTGGTCTGCACATCCGAAAAACTTTTTTGAAAAAAATGAGCACAGGTGGACGCTGATGTGTCAGTAAAATACAAACACAATGCAATATCAGCAGCACACTACAATAACTAACAAAAGTCACATAGGAATATTTGGAAAATAATTTCTGCTACTCAGGATATATGAAAAATTTTTGAGGTTCTTAGTTCACATTTTTGATCAAAAATCCACTTGCTGATTGGGAGGTGGCTTAAGCAGTTTTGATCAAAAATGTGAACTAAGAACCTCAAAAATATTTCATATATCCCGAGTAGCAGAAATGCTTTTCCAAAAATTCATATGTGCCTTTTGTTAGTTCTTTTAGTGTGCTGCTGATAATGGATTGTCCCTGCTTGTCAGCTGACCTGGCCACGCACCTGAGCTCATTTGTATACATACTATAGCTCTCAGCAGAAAATGGCAGTCTAGTTGCAGAGTATAGAGGCATTGGTCCTTAGTCTTGATGTGTTGCATTGTTGTTTCTTGAAGGCAATGGTTTCCTTTGTTTTGTCAGGCTGTAGTATCTTGTTGTTTATTTTTTTTTTAGTTGTGTTTAGCCAAGTTCTAGAGTTCGTAGTTCTTGAGTATAAAAGATTTAGGGCGACATGTCCCATTAGGGTTGTGACATTTTTTGGGTCTTTTTTGCACCAAAAAACTGTTGACGGCCTATTCTCTATATAAATGAACTGTCGTACACCAAACTAGGTGCATTATTCGCCAGGCACGACACACTAAATAATTTAATTTTATATAGTTTGATAATTATCAGAAATTACTTTTTATTATTGTTCTGGTGGAAGGTGAGAAATATTGGACATTTTTTGCCCTAATAGCAAATCCAGCTCCACTGCGACTCCTCAGGCTCAGGCAGAGCACATTGACATAGGTCTGCCTGTCCGAGCAGTAATGCGCCTAGTTTTGCCGAACCACATTCATATATATGTTTAATATTATGAGCGTGGTGCGACGCCCCCAAAACGCCCCCTCATGTCAGGCGCCGTAAAAAGTGTTGAGTCTTGCGAACAATGCGCCTAACACATTCGTTTGCCGCATTATACATTGCAGCCCACTCACATTTGGTGCATTTAACGGCAGAAATGTGCAAGAACCCAATCATACATGTTTCCCCAAATGTGAATCTCCAACAACCCGGCACCTGTCATCACCCGCTGCTTGCTGATTCATCCAGTGGTAAATCTTTTCCTTTAATTGATACATGCCTCGTATTGTTTCTTCTCTGATGACCGCCTGGCTGGTTCGTCGCTGTTTGGACTCCATCAGAATCTTGATAATACAATGTAACAATTCCAACCAATTACAATATATGCATGGATTTACAGAAGTGGTTTTCCAAGCTCTGAAACAAATTTAGGGGGTAAGTGCTAGGTTTTTAAAACGGGTCTCAATGATATCATGAACCTATGACAGATTGTGAATGTTTACAGTATATTGTGCTTTATTTTCTCACCAAACACATTGTGCTCCTTCCAATATTTTTTAAAGAGGTTTTCCTGAGTTTGAATAAAGTTGGCTAAAGGGGAATGCAGGAAAAAGCATCGCCTGATAAATCCCTGCAGCTCCAGTGCCACCGCTCCCATCTACCCCACTGGTCTTGGACTGTGCAGCCAATCATTGACCCTAGTTGTATATGACGCTGCGTGCAGTGATTGCTGCAGCGGGCATAGGGGTATTTCGGCTCAGCAGCTCTATAGCCAGCTAAATCAAGAGCAGTGGGGAAGATTGGAGCAGCATTGCTGGTGGTGAGGATTTCTACGGGCAGTCATGCTTCTTTTGTTACTTTATGGCAAATTTGCCAATATTTTTCAAACTTAGAAAACCCCTTTAAATAGCATTGGTAGTTTCACAACCCATTTAATTAATATATAATACAGCATATTTTAGTCTTCACTCATATCAAATTTTGTGTTTTTTTTCTGCAGTATACATCAGGATGCAGTAAAAACTATTTCTGACATGTAACATGGTGAAGCCGTGGGGGTCTCTAGGGCAGTTTTTTTTATGTATTTGCTGTTTTTCACGATTCTATACAATGTATTTGCCCTATAGACCCCTATGGCTCTGCCATGGTAATGTGAGGAGAACTCTTTTCATGGAATCCTGGTAGATATCTTCGACGGAGCAACTAAATTTGATCTAAGCAGGGTCCTAGCTGTTGTATGTTTATGATATTATTATGGGAATCGTATGGTAGAAAAAAAATAATCTGAAAAGGGGTCAGGCTCGATCAAAAGGCAAAAAAAAAAGCTATAATTACCTATTTATCTGCTGATACTCCGGAACTCCATTTCTCCTCACTTCTGGGTTATTATCCCGACACACACAGGCTCTCACTCCAGTTATTTACAATGGTGCGCGTGTCTCTCCTTTGTGTCAGTGCGAGAACCCAGAAGAGAAAAGGAGCAAAACACCAGGACACTCCAGAGCAGCAGCAGGGGTGGACCAGGAGGTAAGTATAGCATTTTTTAGGGTCTTTTGATTCGGCCTGGCACCATTTTATTACCTCGAGACACAGGACAGGCTCTTACTCCATTTACTTACAATGGTACGCGTGTCTCTTCTTTGTGTTGGTGTGAGAACCCAGAAGTGAAAAGGAGCAAAACACCTGAAAGCTCCAGAGCAGCAGCAGGTGTGGACCGGGAGATAGGAATAGCATTTTGTGGGGAGTCTTTTGACCTGGCCCCATTTTAAGCTATAATTACCTATTTGTCCTCCTCTGCTGCTACTCCTGAACCCATTTCTCTTCAATTCTGGATTATTACCCGAAACACAGGACAGGCTGTCACTCCAGTTAATTACAACAGTGCACGAGTCTCCCCTTTGTGTCAGTGTGAGAACACAGAAGTGAAAAGGAGCAAAACACCAGATAGCTCCAGAGCAGCAGCAGGGGTGGACCGGGAGGTCAGTATAGAATTTCTGGGGGGTCTTTTGACCTAGCCTGGCCCCATTTTAAGCTATAATTACCTATTCGTCCCACTCTGCTGCTACTCCCGAACTCCATTTCTCCTCACTCAGGAAGCTCCAGAGTAGAAGCAGGGGTGGACCGGGAGGTAAGTATAGAATTTCTGGGGGGTCTTTTGACCAGGCCTGGCCCCATTTTCAGCTATAATTACCTATTTGTCCCCCTCTGCTCCATTTCTTCTCACTTACGTGTTATTACCCCAACACACAGGACAGGCTCTCACTCCATTTATTTACAATGGTACGCTTGTCTCTCTTTTGTGTTGGTGTGAGCACCTGGATGTGAAAAGAGGCAAAACATCAGGAAGCTCCAGAACAGCAGCAGGGGTGGACCAGGAGGTAAGTATAGCATTTTTTTTTGTGTGTGTGGGGGTCTTTTGACCTGGCCTGGCTGCATTTTAAGCTACAATTACCTATTTGTCCCCTCTGCTGCTACTCCGGAGCTCCATTTCTCCTCACTTCTGGATTATTACCCGAAACACAGGACAGGCTCTCACTCCATTTGAGTCTCTCCTTTGTGTCGGTGCAAGAACCCAGAAGCGAAAAAGAGCAAAACACCAGGAAGCTCCGGAGCAGCAGCAGGGGAGGACCAGGAAGTAAGTACAGCATTTTTGGGGGAGTCTTTTAACCTGGATTGGTCCCATTTTAAGCTATAATTATCTATTTGTCCCCCTTTACTGCTAGTCCGAACTCCATTTCTCCTCACTTCTGGGTTATTATCCCAACACACAGGACAGGCGATCACTCCATTTACTTACAATGGTGCGTGAGTCTCTCCTTTGAGTAGGTGCAAGAACCCCGGAAGTGAAATGGAGCAAAACACCAGGAAGCTCCAAAGCAGCAGCAGGGGTGGACCGGGCGGTAAGTATAGCATTTTTGGGGGGGTCTTTTGCCCCGGCCTGACCCCATTTTAAACTATAATTACCTATCTGTCCCCCTCTGCTCCTTTCTCCTCACTACCGGGTTATTACCTCGACACACAGGACAGGCTCTCACTCCATTTACTTACACTGGTGCGTGAGTCTCTCCTTTGCGTCGGTGCAAGAACCCCAGAAGTGAAAAGGAGCAAAACACCAGGAAGCTCCATTTCTCCTTACTTCTGGGTTATTACCTCAACACACAGGACAGGCTCTCACACCATTTATTTACAATGGTGCATGAGTCTCTCCTTTGTGTCGGTGCAAGAACCCGGAACTGAAAAGAAGCAAAACACCAGGAAGCTCCAGAGCAGCAGCAGGGGTGAACTGGGTGGTAAGTATAGAATTTTTTGGAGGAGTCTTTTTTAAGATTTAATTTGATTTAATTTTAAGATCTGTTTTTAAAGGAGCATTCTTGAGCTCTACAATAAAAGAGAGCCGACTGCTCACATTAACATTTTCTGGCATATTATCCAAGAATATGAAAATTTTGCCTTAAAAATTCTGTATTTCGTCATAATGTCACCTAATGAAACTCAATTCAAAAGGCACATTAGACTCTAACAAGGTGCTTAGGACAATAATCTTCCCTCCTCTTGTTTCTGTGCTTTCTTTATTCACCTGGTTTTAGCACATTATTTTTGAAACATTTTTTTTTTTTTATAGGTTACCTGCTGTGCCAGAGAGCCAGATGTACTGAGTGAACAGACTTCATTTTATTAATTTGGACTTGGAGAAAAAGTGGCCTTAAAAGCTTAGGGAACAGTGACATTTACAGAGCTCTGGGAAAAGTCAGTACTAGGAGACATCGACTGTCACTCACCGTAAAAATACTTAGCCTTTTAACAACGGTTTTATACCTGGGGCTTTTGCTCTTCTTTTCCATTTCAAAAGGCACCAAATTAATTGTTAAAGTTGAACAATTAAAATGTTGACCTCTCCTCGGCTACAGAGGCTTCTGGATTCGAGAAGCCGAGGAGAACCTTGAAGGAAGGTTGAATTTTTTTGTACTTCTAATTAATGCTTTATGTTTAATTTCATCCTGACGGTCTAGAAAGAAGCGCCGTGTGCCAACCGGTGGGATGAAGAAAAAAAAACAAGTCAAGTTCTAGCAGAAAGAGATGACATTCTGACAACATGTCAATGCTGTACAATTTTTCGGGACTGAAATAGCATGCTCTTAAAGTTCCCGGGATTCTAAATGACGCATTATACGATTACACTGTCCATGAGCCGCCAACTGAGCGGGTGCCAAAATGGTAAATAAGAGTCTATCGAATTTATTATATGATTCGCATTAAAATTAAAAGGTGGAAGGAGAAAGAAGATTGACAAAGGTAAAAATAGAGGCAAAGATTTTCATCTATTTTCATCGCAATGTCACCCAAAAAAAAAAATTGCAAAAATTGAGAGTGGAAGTCATCAAAATATTCTGCGGCCATAAGATGGCGAAATGTTATACAATAGATGACATTCCCTGATAGGCAGTCCCACTTTATTTGCAAAAAATAAAAATGTTAGTAGGCTTTTATTACATAGACTAGGCATTATGGGAAAGGGGCTGAGAAGCTCAAGTGCCCTCTATTGGATGTAACAAATCCTCAATTTGCTTTAGAAAGCAAAAGGGATATTAGCCAAGCCAGCATCAATCACCTGCATACAGCAGCTGTTTCGGGGTTTTGCCCCTCATCAGTGCAGAGCAGGGGCGTTGCTAGGGTCCTAAAACATCCGGGGCCCGGGCCCTTTGTGTTTTGCTCAGTGGGGCGGGGTTCCCTCTGCATTTTTCGCGCCTCATTGTGAACTGCGGATGTATTTTTACAGAGAAAAACCTTCTGTTCCTGTCACTAATTTTCTGCATATTCCACATAGCTCCTGCCCATCTCCTCAGCAGTCACTGCACAATGACAAATTTACTTTTTCAAAACCGCTCACCTCCGTATGACAGTGTAATACCCCCAAATAACAGTCACCAAAACATACACCTATACATGGAGCAAATCTAACAGAGAAATGATTGTTACTAAAAAAACTCCTACAAAACCAAGACCCCAAACTATTACTACAAAGGACCAAATAATCCTGCCAGACCCTGACCGAACGCGACCCCCACATGTGACTATCAGCTGTACACAGGCTCTGATTACATATACCACCGCCATACAGTGACCATATAGTGGTAGATACTAGTTGTATGTAGGCTCTGCAGAAATATAAGTGATTACACTGCAGTAACATTTAGTGACTCACCGGAGATGTCTTTTCTGATCAGCGTCGTTCACTTTCCCTTTTCTTCTCCATCTGGTTCACACCTTCATGCTGATTGCTCCCGGCCAATACTCATCCCTGAGGATTTGGACACAAATAGAATCCTCACATTTCCAGCAACTCATTACTCATAGGTATATAAGACCCCTCAGTTAGGTAGGTGTATAGGTCCCCTCAATTAGGCAGGTATATAGATATAGGGTTACTGTCATTCAGGTATATAGATATAGGGTCACCTAGGCAGGTATATAGATATAGAGTCACTATCAGGCAGGTATATAGATATAGGGTCACTCAGGCAGGTATATAGATATAGGGTTACTCTCTGCAGGTATATAAATATAGGGTTACTCTCTGGCAGTATATATAGATATAGGGAACTCTCAGGCAGGTATATAGATATAGGGTCACTCTCAAGCAGGTATATAGATATAGGGTCACTCAGGCAGGTATATCGATATAGGGCACGCTCAGGTAGGTATATAGAAATAGGGGCACTCAGGCAGTATATAGGGGCACAGACAATATATAGTGGCACAGGCAGGTATATAGGGCACAGGCAGGTATATCGGGGCACACAGGCCGGTATATAGGGGCACACAGGCAGTATATAGGGGCACACAGGCAGGTATATAGGGGCACAGGCAGTATATAGGGGCACAGGCAGGTATATAGGGGCACAGGCAGGTATATAGGAGCACAGGCAGGTATATAGGGGCACAGGCAGGTATATAGGGGCACACAGGCAGGTATATAGGGGCACACAGGCAGGTATATAGGGGCACACAGGCAGTATATAGGGGCACAGGCAGGTATATAGGGGCACAGGCAGGTATATAGGGGCACAGGCAGGTATATAGGATCACAGGCAGTATATAGGGGCACAGGCAGGTATACAGGGGCACAGGCCGGTATATAGGGGCACACAGGCAGTATATAGGGGCACACAGGCAGGTATATATGGGCACACAGGCAGTATATAGGGGCACAGGCAGCTATATAGGGGCGCAGGCAGGTATATAGGGGTACAGGCAGTATATAGGGGCACAGGCAGGTATATAGGGGCACAGGCTGTATACAGGGCCACAGGCAAGTATATAGGGGCACAGGCAGGTATATAGGGGCGCAGGCAGTATATAGGGGCACTGGCAGGTACATAGGGGCACAGGCAGTATACACGGCCACAGGCAGGTATATAGGGGCACAGGCAGTATATAGGGGCACAGGCAGGTATATAGGGGCACAGGAAGTACATAGGGGCACAGGCAGGTATATAGGGGCACAGGCAGTAACAGGGCCACAGGCAGGTATATAGGGGCACAGGCAGTATACAGGGGCTCAGGCAGGTATATAGGGGCTCAGGCAGGTATATAGGGGCTCAGGCAGTATATAGGGGCTCAGGCAGGTATATAGGGGCACAGGCAGTATACAGGGGCTCAGGCAGGTATATAGGGGCTCAGGCAGGTATATAGGGGCTCAGGCAGTATATAGGGGCACAGGCAGTATACAGGGGCTCAGGCAGGTAAATGCTATTAAAAATAACAACATTAATACTCACCTTAACTCCCCCGGCGAGCGTGCTCTGTCCTCTTCAGTCCGCGCTCCTCCAGCAGCTCCTCGGGCGCACAGCCTATGACGACTGTGCGCCCGAGGACAGGCAGCGGCGTGATGAGGTCATTACATCGCGCCGCTGCCAGCTGAGCAGCACAGGGCCGCGCCGGGTCCTCAGCACTATGCGGACCCGTCGGCCCTGTAGTGTCGGACCCGTGGCCAATCCGACACTGTCTGCGGGGCAGGGAGCGCTTGCTCTCTGCTCCGCAGAAACCCTCAGCTGTATGTGTGTCCAGCGGATGCACATGCAGCTGGAGGGCCAGTCGGTGCTCCAGGCCCACGGCAGCAGCCTGGAGGTTCGGGGCACAGGGGCTTTTATCCGGGGCCCGAGCCCCGGATAAAACTGCGTGGCGACGCCCCGGGTGCAGAGCGTGTATTACATTGAGGCATTAACCAGCTTTAGCCATAAACAACACCATACCTGTCACTGGGCCCTTCACTGACATAGAGCTAAGCTGCAAGATCAGACACAGTTTTGCCCCTAATCAGTGCAGAGCAGAGCGATACAGGCTGGCTGGGTGGGAGGCAATGAGTGGCTCAGAAAGGGGAACATCTCTCTTTAGAGAGAGCACCATACAGTGTGTAGAGTTTGAATTGCCTTTTTGCCCTCTACTAAGCATCTGCATATCACAAGGCATTATGGGAAAGGAGCTGAGAAGCTCAAGTGCCCTCTATTGGATGTAAGAAATCCTCAATTTGCTTTTGACCCACTGAGTCTTGAGAAAGCAAAAGGGATGTTAGCCAAGCCATTATCACTCATCTGCATACAGCAGCTGTTTCGGGGTTTTGCCCCTCATCAGTGCAGAGCAAATCGTATATTACATAGAGGCATTAACCAGCTTTAGCCATAAACAGCACCATACCTGTCACTGGGCCACTCACTGGAATAGAGCTAAGCTGCAATGCCAGTCCCAGTCTCTTTACAATAGTGGCACTGTTTCTGGAATCCTAATTAAATAGGACAATATATAAAAAAAATATACAAAATGTGTAGTTTATCTTTTTAGGCATCTGGTCATTTGTCTTTGTTCAGCCATCTCAGATAAATTCCTGGTCCTGTATATTTCCATATTTTTATTCTGAGCACTGAAAATTAGAAATTTATTACCAGTGTATATTTAAATGAGTTTTCTTACCTGGCTGTTTCACAGAGCTTGCTCTTCACAGCTAGTTTCCAGCTTTCACTTCCTGTTTTGACTGTGGGTGGTTCTATAGCTTCAGACTCCCACTTCCTGCTCAGACTGTGTGTGGTTCTATAGCTTCCAGCTTCCAGTTCAGTCTGTTGGGCAGTTCTACAGCTTCAGACTCTCACTTCCTGTTCAGACTAAGGGCAGTTCTAAAGCTTCAGGATTCCACTTCCTGTTCAGGCTGTGGTTGGTTCTACAGCTTCCGGATCCCACTTCGTGTTCAAGCTGTGGGCAGTTCTACAGCTTCAGGCTCCAACGTCCTTTTCAGGCTGTGGGTGGCTCGATAGCTTCCGGCAAGTCACTAAATGGACTCAGAACGGAGAGTTGGTGATGGCTTTGTGAGTTTTGAGTAGAGGTGAGCGGTGTGCTGGGCTGTACTTGTGTATCCTATCGATATGCCATCAAAGTCTATGGTAGGGATGGTATCTAGCACAATTCTTAGGAGGTGTCCTCGTTTACAGCCCATCACCTTCATAACTGATGGAACACATATAAAATAGGAACAGAAAATTGGTCAATACAGAATCCCAGAAAACATTTGCTCCAAATCAATGCCCTGGAGAGCTTGACAAGCTCATGCTATCTTCCATGGATAGGACCATTTGATTTTTTATCTAACTCCGAAACAAACTCTTTCCAGGTTCATCTTTTTCTCCTTTCACAAGACACTATAGGGTTGGGTCCACCAGGACCTCGTCATTGGCAAATGTCTTACAGCCCATACCCCTACCAGAATAACACCCCTAGGCCAGGTATTCTCTCCTGTCCCACCATATTTAGGATGAACCAAAACAAAACCAAAGCAAAGACTAACAAACTGAGCCCACCCCTACAAACTGCAATGACCCTGCGAAGGAAACCAACTTCCCACAAGAATTGTTGTTAGCGGATGATATCCCTTCTCTAGATTTTTGTCCCGAAACCAGGAGGAGGCTTTTTGCTTTTACCAAAACCAATAACTATTTGAATGCCTGCTCCTGTAATTTAACAAAAGACTGGACTTTAAAGGGATTGTCTACCAAGCTATGCAGGGTAGTGCAATCAATGGAAGATGCTCATAAATTGCAAGCAGACCTGGACACACTGAGTGCTTGAGCATCCACTTGGCAAATGGGGTTCAATATGGATAAATGTAAGGTTCTGCATCTGGGTAGAAATAATCTGCAGCATCATATGTCCCTGGGGGAGAAAAACTGGGAGAATCGCTTGTTGAAAAGATCTGGGCGTTCTTGTAGATCAAAGACTACAGAACAGCATGCAATGTCAATCAGCTGCCTCTAGGGCAAGTAAGATATTGGCGTGTATTAAAAGAGTCCTGGACTCGCGGGACAAGGATGTAATTCTACCACTGTAAAAAGGATTGGTGCGACCTTATTTAGAATATGCTGTTCAGTTCTGGGCTCCAGTATATAGAAGAGATGTAATGGAGCTAGAGAGAGTACAAAGACGAGCAACCAAACTTATAAGGGGAATGGAGCATCTTAGTTATGAGGAGAGGTTAGTAGAATTGAACTTATTTAGTCTTGAGAAAAGACGGCTCTGGGGGGACATGATTAATTTATATAAATATATAAATGGTCCCTACAAAAAGTATGGGGAAAAATTATTTCATGTAAAGCCCCCTCAAAAGACAAGGGGACATTCCCTTCGACTAGAGAAAAAAGGATTCAATCTCCAGAGGAGAAGAGCGTTCTTCACTGTAAGAACTGTGAATCTGTGGAATAGCCGCCTGAGGAGCTGGTCACAGCAGGAACAGTTGGGAGTTTCAAGAAAGGCTTAGATACCTACCTGGAACTAAAGAATATTGATGCGTACGTAGCTATGTAAGATTCTGGATCCTGTCTGGTGGAGGCTCTGGGGTCGGAGATGGGGTCTCCCCTGGAGCAGATTGGTTCTTGCCTTGTGGGTTTCAGGGCATTCACCAGTGGGGATGCTGGGCTTAAAGTCCTTATCTCCCTCCCTTCACCCACATTTTCCCCACCCTTGGTTAAGCTTGATGGACACGTGTCTTTTTTCAACTGTACTAACTATGTAACTACATAGATTAGCTTTCAACATGTAGGGAACAGTAAATGAAGACTTTTTTTTCAAATATATTGCTTTGTTGAGGATATAGGAGAGATTTTATCTGCTCTGAGTGCACACAGGTTTCTCTGGTTACCATCCTGTTCTGCCCTTCTCTATGTCTTATCTAATAGCAGGGAGTAAAGTCACCACTGGTCGGCACACACGCCGGTTACTTGAGAACAGAGTGTTATTTCTAACAAACAAAGGAGATATATTACTTTAGTTTACTTTGAGCTCTGAAGCTCTCTGCTCTATAGAAAACATATCCTGCTTTCATGTCGGTGCAATTAGAAAAGCTGTGAATATGGATAAGCTAATTACTTCTATAGAATCACCCACAGTCTGACCAGGAAGAGACAGGAAGCATGAATCTAAAACTGCTTGTGGCTCTGTGAAACAGCGAGGTGAGAAAGCCCTTGCTTTCATCAATTCAACTGTTGTACAGAATACAAATAGTGTGCAGATGATCACCAGACTGCAAATCTGAGTACAAACCACAAAAGCAGAATTAAGGGCAATAAAAACCTCCTTACAGCAGCCAATTAAGAAAGGTTCCATGAAAAACCTTGAAAATAGGGATCAAGACACCAACTGCAGATTTGCAGGGATAACGGTGTAAAAAAAAAATAGGTGAGCTCAAAGACTGTGTGGCAAAATATCTACTCAGTACATTACATCTGGACCTTACAACAGATCTCTTCATGACTGAGAGTGCACAAAGACTTAGCACTCATCATGATGAACAAGAAATCATGGGAGTAACAAGCCATGCCATCGCTAAATATCTCTGTTGGGCAATTAAATAAAAATATTGAAGGATAATGATAAAGCTTTTCCCTAAAATAAACCTTAAGCTACAACTGACCCCAATACAGGAAATGGCTTTAGGGCAAGGCAACTCTCAGAACCCAGAAGAAACTAAACAAACAGCGAATCTATTATACTTAAGAACTGCAAACTCTAGAACTTGGCCAAATGGAACTAAGCCAAGAAACAACAAGATAACTACAGTCTGGCAAAACAATAACAATTCAATACATCAAGGCTAGACAGGATTAACACTTCTATACTCTGCCAGCAGAGTGACATTTTTTATCCAAGATTCATACATTATAAGTATACTAATGAGCTCAGGTGCGCTGCCAGGTCGCATATGCAAGGATCCTGAGCAGTTGCCCTACAACATCTAGAAATGTATCCAGACCCTTCTCCAGAATCCTGGTCACTATAACTTGTTATATTATTACATCTAGCAATGTCTCCAGACACTTCTCCAGAATCCCAGTCACTATAACTTGTTCTATTATTACATCTAGAAATATCTCCAGACCCTTCTCCAGAATCCCGGTCACTATAACTTGTTATATTATTACATCTAGAAATGTATCCAGACCCTTCTCCAGAATTCCGGTCACTATAACTTGTTCTATTATTACATCTAGAAATGTATCCAGACCCTTCTCCAGAATCCTGGTCACTATAACTTGTTCTATTATTACACCTAGAAATGTATCCAGACCCTTCTCCAGAATCCTGGTCACTATAACTTGTTATATTATTACATCTAGAAATGTATCCAGACCCTTCTCCAGAATCCCGGTCACTATAACTTGTTATATTATTACTACATCTAGAAATGTATCCAGACCCTTCTCCAGAATCCCGGTCACTATAACTTGTTATATTATTACATCTAGAAATTTATCCAGACCCATCTCCAGAATCCTGGTCACTATAACTTGTTATATTATTGCATCTAGAAATTTATCCAGACCCTTTCCTAGAATATCGGTCACTATAGCTTGTTCTATTATTACATCTAGAAATGTCTCCAGACCCTTCTCCAGAATCCCGGTCACTATAACTTTTTATATTATTACATCTAGAAATGTCTCCAGACCCTTCTCCAGAATCCTGGTCAATATAACTTGTTATATTACATCTGGAATGTATCCAGATCCTTCTCCAGAATCCCGGTCACTATAACTTGTTCTATTATTGCATCTAGAAATGTATGCAGACCCTTCTCCAGAATCCCGGTCACTATACTTGTTACATTATTACATCTAGAAATGTATCCAGACCCTTCTCCAGAATCCTGGTCACTATAACTTGTTCTATTATTACATCTAGAAATGTCTCCAGACCCTTCTCCAGAATCCCGGTCACTATAACTTGTTATATTATTACATCTAGATATGTATCCAGACCCTTCTCCAGAATCGCTGTCACTATAACTTGTTATATTATTACATCTAGAAGTGTATCCAGACCCTTCTCCAGAATCCCGGTCACTATAACTTGTTCTATTATGGCATCTAGAAATGTATCCCGACCCTTCTCCAGAATCCCGGTCACTATAACTTGTTATATAATTACATCTAGAAATGTATCCAGACCCTTCTCCAGAACCCCGGTCACTATAACTTGCTATATTATTACATCTAGAAATGTATCCAGACCCTTCTCCAGAATCCCGGTCATTATAACGTGTTATATTATTACATCTAGAAATGTCTCCAGACCCTTCTCCAGAATCCCGGTCACTATAACTTGTTGTATTATTACATCTAGAAATGTCTCCAGACCCTTCTCCAGAATCCTGGTCACTATAACTTGTTATACTTTTACATCTAGAAATGTATCCAGACCCTTCTACAGAATCCTGGTCACTATAACTAGTTGTATTATTACATCTAGAAATGTCTCCAGACCCTTCTCCAGAATCCATATAACATATAATTAATGTGGCAGTACTTAGCTGACATGCAGAATTTCAATAGTTATATGTCCATTATTTTAGTGTTCTACCATGAAATAATGGACATATAACTATTGAAATTCTGCATGTCAGCTAAGTACTGCCACATTAATTATATGTTTGCATTGCCTAAGGTGTTTGTCGCTCTGCACTATGTTATGCACCTATAAGAAATTTTTCTAAAAGTAAAGAATTATAAATGAATTGGCCCTAAGTGTGTGTTTGGAAGACACAGAGTTCTCCTAAAACAAAAAAACCCAATGTAATATTTTTACAAGAAATTTATTGGAGAGCTTTAATTTCTATTACCTTAAAAGCATTGTGACCGGGGTCTTGTTACCAGGCCTGACACACAAGTTACTCGTGGAAGGTGCCAATCTTATCTATGAAGGACCTCTTATGTGGCATTAAGGAAAACATCAGTGGACTTCAGTTCAGATATCAGACCTTAAAAAATATATTCTGGTTAATATATACAGTATGCCCCTCACTACAGATGTTTTCTCATAAGATATCACAAATCTACTGCAATATCCTAAACATAACGTTATGTTGTCAAACAATTAGGTAATGGTGGACCCTAGCAAGTGTTGAAACCAAAGATTTCACCTGTTGGTCAAATTCTGGCTCTCTGTGTAGTGGATAAATGTGGTATATTGTCAAGACTTGTATCGCTCATCTGAACCATGGGATATCAGGAAGGAATATCTGGCTGGAATGCCAATGGGGGTGATTGGGTTCCAAGCATAGCCCATGGGATATCTACAACAATGGCAAAAGGTGGAATTGTGGTGGTGATTGACCCACAGGAGGTAGCACCACCAGGGTTGTTCAGAAGCTCTAAATATTATAGGATTGGAGGATTTCACAATCTTTAAAGGCCACAGATATGGAACTGCTCTGGTCTATCCAGTGTTGGACTCAGGTGCCTGATCAGTGAAAATGATTCTTGGGACCCACCACTGGAATTTGTTCCCTAGAGCCCTCCAATGGAGTTGATTCCAGAGGCCCATTCTCCAGCTACTCTACATGTCTGCACATACTACACATGAGTCTTGCTAACTGCCCTTCTTTCCTTGCTTTTCTACCAGAAAAGCAGCCCCAGGTGTGCTATTCTCAGGGGTCCATCATGTCCAGAAGATCACCGTGCCCAGGGGTCTGTCTCTTTAAAGGTTAGGCTTTGGACCCACATGCAATGTCTTAGCATCAGGATCGTGCATGGGGTCCTTAATGGGGTACAGGTGAGGACAGCACTCGACTTGTTGAATAGAATTAAAGGTTACCTGGCTATTGTGGCTAACCTCCCAATCCCTCCAAACTGATTATTGGGGCCCACCAGTGGAGTTGCTTCTTGGGGCAACTAGTGCAGTTGTTTCTTGGCGTTCACCAGTGGAGTTATTTCTTGAGGTCCACCATTGGCCTTGATTCTTGGGGCCACCAATGGAGTTGATTCCTGAGGCCCATTCTCCAGCTACTCTACATGACTGCACATACTCTACATGACTGCACATGAGTCTTGCTTTCTGCCTCTCTTTAATTGCTTTTCTACCAGAAAAGAAGCCCCAGGTGTGCTACTCTCAGGGGCCTATCATCTCCAGAAGTCCACCGTGCTCAGGGGTCTGTGTCTTTAAAGGTTAGGCTTTGGACCCATATGCAATGTCTCAGGATCATGCATGGGGTCCTTAATAGGGTACAAGTGAGGACAGCACGCGCCACGTTGAATAGAAGTAAAGGGTACCTGGCTATGGTGGCTAACCTCCCAATCCCTCCAAATGCAATGCAGATTTTGAAAGAAAAGTTTCATTGTGGTGAAAAAGGTGAAATAAAGCATTTTTCTAATCTGTTTCATAAAAGCACCATCAGAGAATAGCCAAAGCAGAAGTTGCAACATTTCGGCTGTTAAGCCCTTCTTCAGCCTGGGGATGATCTAGTATTCCAAGATTACCAAGAATGACCTGAGATAGAGGTGACCTGCTGGAAAGGGTGTTGTATGGGGTCCTGATATCGACCCTCTGATCTATGGGCCCCTATTGCAACTGCACAGTCTGCAATCTCTATAGCTCCACTATTGTCTATAAAAGGGGTGTCAAACTCATTTTCACCATGGTCCACAACAACATTGTGGTTGCCCTCGAAGGGCCATTGGAGGGTGGCCAGGTGCGTTGGTAACGCTGTCAGAGCTGAACCACCACCTGTGAGTTGCTCACCAGCTGTGTCTAAGCTCTCGAGAGCCACATAAAAGAGCATGGTGGGCCAGATTTGGCCCTCGGACCTTGGTTTTACTCCTGTGGTCTATAACTACAATGCAATGAAAAACTAGTGAGGCATAATTACAGATATCAGCTTCTAGATTTCTTTCTGTACGGTTCTGTTGCAGAACTGTGACGTTATAAACTAGCACTATATGCCAAGCCCCGGGTTGTATCCACATGAGCATTAATCCCTCAGCCACTCATTTACCTTACACTAATATATTGTCAACACCTTGACGAAGCCTTGCAGGCTCAATGGTCATTAAGGATTTGCCAAGGTTCGGCTATTAATATGGCATGAAAGCGATGACTGAGTGCAGCAGTCAGGCACGGAGGGAAGATTTTGCTTTTCTAGAAGAAGATGATTTGGGATCTAAAAGTGGGTTAAATAAACAAATGTTAATAACACCAATCGCAGCTTTCAGCTTAAACCCTGCAGAGTCAATCTGCTTCTGGCTGTGGAGGTACCAACCCGCAAAGACGAGCTAATTAGACACAGGCAAACACTTAGGCGATCACACCTTGTGCATGTAAGCATCTTCCTGTCATTTATCAAATCTCTCAGATGCTTCCAAGCATGAGTCAACAAATCCCTGCAAACAAGTTCATCACTTTTGTTGTCAGTGACATGAAGCAGATCACCATGGCTGCAGGTGGAAGGTGGCAATGCAGTTAGGCAATGACATCTTCGGAGAGCCATATGGGAAAAATACCACATGCTTCTTCTAACTTGTTTCACTTAGAATTGTTCTATGGTTGTGTGATTGCCTTGTGAGAACGACATTATACTGATATTATTAATAATAACAATGTTAGAGTGACATTAACCCTAGCGCACTCTACAAGCCAAAGGAATCTAATGCAAAATATCAGACCAGGACACATACGATAATAACACTGAATAATCAAGTGATACAGAAGGAGAGAGGAACTTGCACACGAGAGCTTACAATCTACAATGGAGGAGGAAGGAGAGAGGACCCTGCCCGCAAGAGCTTACAATCTACAATGGAGGAAGGAGAGAGGACTCTGCCTGCTTGAGCTTACAATCTACAATGGAGGAGGAAGGAGAGAGGACCCTGCCTGCGAGAGCTTACAATCTACAATGGAGGAGGAAGGAGAGAGGACCCTGCCCGCGAGAGCTTACAATCTACAATGGAGGAAGGAGAGAGGACCCTGCCCACGAGAGCTTACAATCTACAATGGAGGAGGAAGGAGAGAGGACCCTGCCCGCGAGAGCTTACAATCTACAATGGAGGAGGAAGGAGAGAGGACCCTGCACGCGAGAGCTTACAATCTACAATGGAGGAGGAGAGAGGACCCTGCCTGTGAGAGCTTACAATCTACAATGGAGGAGGAAGGAGAGAGGACCCTGCCCGCGAGAGCTTACAATCTACAATGGAGGAGGAAGGAGAGAGGACCCTGCCTGTGAGAGCTTACAATCTACAATGGAGGAGGAGAGAGGACCCTGCCCGCGAGAGCTTACAATCTACAATGGATGAGGAAGGAGAGAGGACCCTGCCCACAAGAGCTTACAATCTACAATGGAGGAAGGAGAGAGGATCCTGCCCGCGAAAGCTTACAATCTACAATGGAGGAAGGAGAGAGGATCTTGCCCGCCACATCTTACAATCTACAATGGAGGAGGAAGGAGAGAGGACCCTGCCCGCGAAAGCTTACAATCTACAATGTAGGGAGAAGAAGAGAGGACCCTGCCCACGAGAGCTTACAATCTACAATGGAGGAGGAAGGAGAGAGAGGACCCTGCCTGTGAGAGCTTACAATCTACAATGGAGGACGAAAGGAGAGAGGACCCTGCCCACGAGAGCTTACAATCTACAATGGAGGGGGAAGGAGAGAGGACCCTGCCCGCGAGAGCTTACAATCTACAATGGAGGAGGAGAGAGGACCCTGACCGCGAGAGCTTACAATCTACAATGGAGGAGGAGAGAGGACCGTAACTGCGAGAGCTTACAATCTACAATGGAGGAGGAGAGAGGACCCTGCCCGCGAGAGCTTACAATCTACAATGGAGGAGGAGAGAGGACCGTAACCGCGAGAGCTTACAATCTACAATGAAGGTGGAAGGAGAGAGGACCCTGCCCGCGAAAGCTTACAATCTACAATGAAGGAAGGAGAGAGGACCCTGCCCACGAGAGCTTACAATCTACAATGGAGGAAGAAGGAGAGAGGACCCTGCCCACGAGAGCTTACAATCTACAATGGAGGAGGAAGGAGAGAGGACCCTGCCCGCTAGAGCTAACAATCTATAATGGAGGAGGAAGGAGAGAGGACCCTGCCTGCGAAAGCTTACACTCTACAATGGAGGAGGAAGGAGAGAGGACCCTGCCCACGAGAGCTTACAATCTACAATGGAGGAGGAAGGAGAGAGTACTCTGCCCGCGAAAGCTTACAATCTACAATGGAGGAAGGAGAGAGGACCCTGCCCGCGAGAGCTTACAATCTACAATTGAGGAGGAGAGAGGACCCTGCCCGTGAGAGCTTACAATCTACAATGGAGGAAGGAGAGAGGACCCTGCCCGCGAGAGCTTACAATCTACAATGGAGGAGGAAGGAGAGAGGACCCTGCCCGCGAGAGCTTACAATCTACAATGGAGGAGGAGAGAGGACCCTGCCCGTGAGAGCTTACAATCTACAATGGAGGAGGAGAGAGGACCCTGCCCGCGAGAGCTTACAATCTACAATGGAGGAGGAGAGAGGACCCTGCCCACAAGAGCTTACAATCTACAATGGAGGAAGAGAGAGGACCCTGCCCGCGAGAGCTTACAATCTACAATGGAGGAGGAAGGAGAGAGGACCCTGCTCATGAGAGCTTACAATCTAAAATTGAGAAGGAGAGGGGACCCTGCCCACGAGAGCTTAAAATCTACAATGGAGGAGGAAGGAGAGAGAGGACCCTGCCTGTGAGAGCTTACAATCTACAATGGATGAGGAAGGAGAGAGGACCCTGCCCGGGAGAGCTTACAATCTACAATGGAAGAGGAAGGAGAGAGGACCGTTCACGCGAGAGCTTACAATCTACAATGGAGGAAGAAGGAGAGGACCGCAAGAGCTTACAATCTACAATGCAGGAGGAGAGAGGACCCTGTCTGCGAAAGCTTACAATCTACAATGGAGGAGGAGAGAGGACCCTGCCCGCGAGAGCTTAAAATCTACAATGGAGGAGGAGATATTAACCAAAAGATCAAAATGAGAGCATACGATCATAATTATAAACATTTTTTATCTTTATTAATACATTACAAAATTATTTTAAAAGGACGAAAAACTCATAGTACATAGAAAATCACCAAAAAAATGACAGCCGTGAGACAAATACTAACACAACCCTCTATAAAGTGCAAAGTCTATTTTATGTGTACTGCTATGAGTAATAAATGCATAGATCTACCATATCCCAAAATCTAACGCTCTAAATACATAATGCCTCTGCAATAATTAAAATATACATCTAATTAAAGAAAAATGGCATATGTCCAGCAATAGGGAATATAGAAGAAATAGGCGTAAGTGCAGTACTTAACCTGATCAGAGAGGCAGTGGATGCGTGTCACCAGCACCCCAACGCGCGTTTCGCTTGTTATTGCTTGCTTCCTCAGGGGGTGATAACCATGATCCTATCCCGCCAACATTAAATAGTGTTCTAATCATACTTACACCTGGAGTTTCATCGGCGCAGACATCATGCTCGAAGGAAGACACGCCGCCCGCCCCACTTCCGGCAATCTTGCGCGAGACGCGCATGCCCAAAGAAAAATCCCGACATGCGCCCTGCGCAATTAGATGCTCGAACGGCGGCCGTACCATTCCCCGCACGGGGCATGCGCACTACTCCAGGACAATTCTTAAAGGTACACCCACACTCACAGCTATTGCTCAATTTGAAACAGTATTTCATGGTGCAATTTAGCTAATAGCAAAACATGATGTGAATTGGCTAGCGAACAACGCAACAGTTCCTAAGGGTACACCTACATTCACGGTTTGTACTCAGTAGAATAGTGTTGCGTTATAAGCATTGGCTAGCAGCACAAAAACAGAAACAAAAACAAAAACACAAATACATGATCTAAAAGCATACCAAACGGCACAATTCACATACATTCATTATTAAATACATTGAATGACACGGACACAGATATATATGTATTACATTACAACCTAGCAAGCATTGGGGAATATTGAAAACTGACCCCATGTTGGCAAGAGAAACACCTGATCGCCCTCTATTAACTGCAAGGAGGGCTCCCAATTTGCGTGACCATCTAGTTAGGAGCCACTATGTGGTCCAAAACAGAAACCCCTTTAGCACTAGAGGCCCTAAACAGGGTTTCTTCCCCTGTGGCAAGTGTGTCGCATGTTGTAACATGCTGAGGACAGATGTTTTCTTAACATCTGATGGCACTCGTGAGTATAAAATCAGACACTACATTACATGTCATACTAAAAATGTAGTATATATGGCCAGTTGCCCCTGCTCGAAATCGTATATAGGCATAACCACACGCGAGTTGAAGGTACGAGTACGGGAGCATGTACGTGACATAAAAGCAGCCATGGGTGTAGAAGATAGCAGCCAACTTAAAACCTTACCAAGACACTTCTTAAAACATCATAATTGTAACGCTGCATTATTGAAGGTGAAGGGTATTGATCTAGTTCATTTAGGAATCAGAGGGGGTGACATTACGAAGATTTTGGAACAAAGGGAGACCAGATGGATTGTAGCAATCAATACTATGGCCCCAATCGGACTAAATGAAAAACTGAATTTCGCACCATTCTTATGAAGCTGACACAGTAGACTTCCAGTGCATTTTGTATGGGAGCCACCTGTGTCCCTTCTATTCTCTGCCACATTTTTCTTTACTTTTTATTATAAAATGTTTTTAACTGTTTTCATTTCCCACCTTCTTTAGTTTTGAGACCTCCTGTTGCACCGCATGACACTTGATTTAAGCTGCAGTGATGCATCGGATGACATGGACCAGATACACGATAATGGTCTAGTCGCATGGGATCTGGCCAGCAGACGCTGTGAATGGACAAGATGTATAAGACTCTACTAAACTAGTTTATATATATGCAATCTGTATTCAACTACTATGGACGTTTCTGCTTGCTAGGTTGTAATGTAATACATATATATCTGTGTCCGTGTCATTCAATGTATTTAATAATGAATGTATGTGAATTGTGCCGTTTGGTATGCTTTTAGATCATGTATTTGTGTTTTTGTTTTTGTTTCTGTTTTTGTGCTGCTAGCCAATGCTTATAACGCAACACTATTCTACTGAGTACAAACCGTGAATGTAGGTGTACCCTTAGGAACTGTTGCGTTGTTCGCTAGCCAATTCACATCATGTTATGCTATTAGCTAAATTGCACCATGAAATACTGTTTTAAATTGAGCAATAGCTGTGAGTGTGGGTGTACCTTTAAGAATTGTCCTGGAGTAGTGCGCATGCCCCGTGCGGGGAATGGTACGGCCGCCAGTTCGGGCATCTAATTGCGCAGGGCGCATGTCCGGGATTTTTCCTTTGGGCATGCGCGTCTCGCGCAAGATTGCCGGAAGTGGGGCGGGCAGCGTCTTCCCTTCGAGCATGATGTCTGCGCCGATGAAACTCCAGGTGTAAGTATGATTAGAACACTATTTAATGTTGGCGGGATAGGATCATGGTTATCACCCCCTGAGGAAGCAAGTAATAACAAGCGAAACGCGCGTTGGGGTGCCGGTGACACGCATCCACTGCCTCTCTGATCAGGTTAAGTACTGCACTTACGCCTATTTCTTCTATATTCCCTATTGCTGGACATATGCCATTTTTCTTAATTAGATGTATATTTATAATTATTGCAGAGGCATTATGTATTTAGAGCCGTTAGATTTTGGGATATGGTAGATCTATGCATTTATACTCATAGCAGTACACATAAAATAGACTTTGCACTTTATAGAGGGTTGTGTTAGTATATGTCTCACCGGCTGTCATTTTTTTGGTGATTTTCTATGTACTATGAGTTTTTCGTCCTTTTAATATATTTTTGTAACTCATCAATAAAGATAAAAAATTTTATAACTATGATCGTATGCTCTCATTTTGGTCTCTTGGTTAATAGCAATTGTGGAGAGTGATCTAAATTATGAGAGGGGGCCAAGAAAATAATAGGCCTAGCCGAGTTATGAATTGGGGAGTTCTATATATGTGCTTAATGGAGGAAGAGAGAGGACCCTGCCCGCGAGAGCTTACAATCTACAATGGAGGAGGAGAGAGGACCCTGCCCGCGAGAGCTTACAATCTACAATGGAGGAGGAAGGAGAGAGGACCCTGCCCGCAAGAGCTTACAATCTACAATGGAGGAGGAAGGAGAGAGGACCCTGCCCGCGAGAGCTTACAATCTACAATGGAGGATGAAGGAGAGAGGACCCTGTCTGTGAGAGTTTACAGTCTAGAATGGAGGAGGAAGGAGAGAGCACCCTTCCCGTGAGAGCTAACAATCTACAGTCTAGGAAGTAGGAGAGAGGACCCTGCCGGTGAGAGCTTACAATCTACAATGGTGGAGCAGAGAGGACCTTGCCTATGAGAGCTTACAATCTACAATGGAGGAGAAGAGAGGACCCTGCCGGTGAGAGCTTACAATCTACAATGGCGGAGCAGAGAGGACCTTGCCTGTGAGAGCTTAAAATCTACAATGAAGGAGCAGAGAGAACCCTGCCTGCAAGAGCTTTCAATCTACAATGAAGGAGGTAAGAGAGAGGACCCTGCCCACGAGAGCTTACAATCTACAATGGAGGAAGGAGAGAGAGGACCTTGCCCATGTCAGCTTACAATCTACAATGGAGGAGGAGAGAAGACCCTGCCCATGAGAGCTTACAATCTACAATGGAGGAAGAGAGAGGACCCTGCCTGCGAAAGATTACACACAACAATGGAGGAGGAAGGAGAGAGGACCCTGCCCGCGAAAGCTTACAATCTACCATGATGGAAGGAGAGAGGACCCTGCCCGCGAGAGCTTACAATCTACAATGGAGGAGGAGGAGAGAGGACCCTGCCCGCGAGAGCTTACAATCTACAATGGAGGAGGAGAGAGGACCCTGCCCGCGAGAGCTGACAATCTACAATGGAGGAGGAAGGAGAGAGGACCCTGCCCACGAGAGCTTACAATCTACAATGGAGGAGGAGAGAGGAACCTGCCTGTGATAGCTTACAATCACAATGGAGGAGGAGAGAGACCCTGTCCCGTGAGAGCTAACAATCTACAATGAAGGAAGAGTGTGAACCCTGCCCACAAGAGCTTACAATCTACAATGGAGATGGAGAGAGGGCCCTACCAGAGAGAGCTTACAATATACAATGAAGGAGGAAGGAGAGAGGACCCTGCCCGCGAAAGCTTACAATCTACAATGTAGGGAGAAGAAGAGAGGACCCTGCCCACGAGAGCTTACAATCTACAATGGAGGAGGAAGGAGAGAGAGGACCCTGCCTGTGAGAGCTTACAATCTAAACAGGGGGAGAGAGGACCCTGCCCGCGAAGGCTTACAATCTACAATAGGGATGGAGAGAGGACCCTGCCCACGAGAGCTTACAATCTACAAGGAAGGAGAAGAGAGGATTCTGCCTGCGAGAGCTTACAATCTACAATGGAGAAGGAGAGAGGACCCCCGCAAGAGCTTACAATCTACAATGCAGGAGGATAGAGGACACTGTCCGCGAGAGCTTACAATCTACAGTGGAGGAGGAGAGAGGACCCTCCCCGCGAGAGGTTACAATCTACAATGGAGGAGGAGAGAGGACCCTGCCCGCGAGAGCTTACAATCTACAATGGAGGAGGAAGGAGAGAGGACCCTGCCCGCTAGAGCTTACAATCTACAATGGAGAAGAAGGAGAGAGGACCCTGCCCACGAGAGCTTACAATCTACAATGGAGAGGGAAGGAGAGAGGACCCTGCCCGCGAGATCTTAAAATCTACAATGGAGGGGGAAGGAGAGAGGACCCTGCCCGTGAGAGCTTACAATCTACAATGGAGGAGGAAGGAGAGAGGACCCTGCCCGCGAGAGCTTACAATCTACAATGGAGGGGGTAGGAGAGAGGACCCTGCCCGCGAGAGCTTACAATCTACAATGGAGCAGCAGAGAGCACCATGCCTGAGAGAGCTGACAATCTACAATGGAAGAGGAAGGAGAGAGGACCCTGCCCGTGACAGCTTAGAATCTACATTGGAGATGGAGAGAGGACCCTGCCCAAGAGAGCTTACAATCTATAATGGAGGAGGAAGGAGAGAGGACCCTGCCCACAAGAGTTTACAATCTACAATGGAGGTGGAAGGAGAGAGGACCCTGCCTGAGAGAGCTTACAATCTACAATGGAGAAGGAAGGAGAGAGGACCTTGCCCATGAGAGCTTACAATCTACAATGGAGGAGGAGAGAGGACCCTGCCCGCGAGAGCTTACAATCTACAATGGAGGAGGAAGGAGAGAGGACCCTGCCCGCAAGAGCTTAAAATCTACAATGCAGGGGGAAGGACAGAGGATCCTGCCCGCGAGAGCTTACAATCTACAATGGAGGAGGAAGGAGAGAGGCCCCTGCCCACGTTAGCTTACAATCTACAATGGAGGTGGAAGGAGAGAGGACCCTGCCTGCGAGAGCTTACAATCTACAATGGAGGATGAAGTAGCGAGGACCCTGCCTGCGAGAGCTTACAATCTACAATGGAGGAGGAAGAAGGGAGGACCCTGCCCGCGAGAGCTTACAATCTACAATGGAGGAGGAAGGAGAGAGGACTCTGCCTGCGAGAGCTTACAATCTACAATAGAGGAGGAGAGAGGACCCTGCCCGCGAGTTCTTACAATCTACAATGGAGGGGGAAGGAGAGACGACCCTGCCCACGAGAGTTTACACTCTACAATGGAGGAGAAAGTATGGAGTACCCTGCCCGCGAGAGCTTACAATCTACAATGGAGGAGGAGAAAGGACCCTGCCCACGAGAGCTCACAATCTACAATGGAGGAGGAGAATGGACCCTGCCCGCGAGAGCTTACAATCTACAATGGAGGAGGAAGGAGAGAGGACCCCGCCCGTGAGAGGTTACAGTCTACAATGGAGGAAGTAGGAGAGAGGACCCTGCCCGCGAGAGCTTACAATCTACAAGGGAGGATGAGAGAGGACCCTGCCCGCGAGAGCTTACAATCTACAATGGAGGAGAGAGGACACTGCCCACGAGAGTTTCCAATCTACAATGGAGGAGGAAGGAGCGAGGACCCTGCCCATGAGAACTTATAATCTACAATGGAGGAGGAAGGAGAGAGGACCCTGCCCGCGAGAGCTTACAATCTACAATGGAGGAGAGAGGACCCTGCCCGCGAGAGCTTACAATCTACAATGGAGGAGGAGAGAGGACCCTGCCCGCGAGAGCTTACAATCTACAATGGAGGGGGAAGGAGAGAGGACCCTGCATGTGAGAGCTTACAATCTACAATGGAGGATGAGAGAGGATGCGGCCCGCGAGAGCTTACAATCTACAATGGAGGGGGAAGGAGAGAGGACCCTGCCCATGAGAGCTTACAATCTACAATGGAGGAGGAGAGAGGACCCTGCCCGTGAGAGCTTACAATCTACAATGGAGGAGGAGAGAGGACCCGGCCCGTGAGAGCTTACAATCTACAAAGGAGGAAGAGAGTGGACCCTGCCCGTGAGAGCTGACAATCTACAATGGAGGAGGAGAGAGAACTCTGTCCACTAGAGTTTGCAATCTACAATGAAGGAAGGAAGAAAGAAGACCCTGCCCGCGAGAATTTACAATGTACAATGGAGGGGTGTGACGGCGCGCGGCGCCGCAGCTCGCCGCGGCCGTCCCCCGGTGCGCACGGGTCCGGCACGGGTGCTGCGGCTGCCCGCAGCCGTGGTCCTTCTCCCCTAGGGCGGGAAAACCCCCGTATTACCACCCCGCTCCTGCTCCAGTCTGACAGCCGCCGCGCGCATAATCCCCAAAAGGCGCCCCGCGAGGCGGTCAGGTTTTAAAAGGGGCCCAGGGCCCCTTTAAATTGGGTAAATTGTGGGGCCGCTGGTCCTATATATGGTAACATTTCCCAGCCCGGCCAGTCTTTTTGGTGTGTTTTTGGAGCGTTTAAGTGTTTGATTTCGTTTTGTTTTTCCCGTGTCCAGTCCGCCGCTTACGTTTCCTGACCTTGCTGTTTCCCGCCTGCCCTGACCTCTCCTGCCTCTGACCACGAACCTCTGCCGCCTGCCCTGACCTTCGCCTGCCCCCCGACTACGCCTCCGGTTTACGATTTTGCACCACGCGTACCCCGGGCCATGCAAAAAGTCCCCCTCAGGGGAAAACGCCCTGGTAGCCTCACCCGAGCAAGACACCCCGCTTTGGGGGCGGCTCTGGTGAAAACCGGGGCTCTTAGACTCCGTTCCCTGGCGTGGTTTTAATCACGCTTGGTTGGCCCAGGGGGATCCACTCCTGTTCATACAGACTGGCCATGGATTCCCCCCAGGTCCCTCTGTGACCCGGGACACCCGCAGTGTCCCCAGCAAGTCAACGCATCGACCAGCTTCGGCCATGTGCAGAAACCTGGGACTGTCTTCCTCCACCGGTGCCACCTCACACCTGCCCTTGCTCCGGGCATCTATTGCTTCCCCTTTCAGCTTCGGACCCTCTCTGCATCTGCCCCCCCTCCGCTACGATGGGAGACCCAAGAAGGCGGGGGGATTCACAGCCAGTGCTCCACCACCTCGAGATGAGGGGGCGCCAATTCCAACAGAGCGAGCCAAAGGTGGCCTTCATAATAAACCTTTTGTCTGGAGAACCTTTGGTTTGGGGCTACGCCACTAGGGGGATCGGGGGGGATCCTCTGACGGCGGACCTTCAAACCTTCCCCCGGGGGGGTTCCGCACCGTTTTTTGAGGAACCAGGCCGTACTTCCCCGGGGGTTTGCCCCCCGCGTGTTTTCGGTTTTCCGTCGGGGGCGACACCACTTCGGTCAGTATTCTTGCAGTTTCGCACTCTCGCTTCGGAGTGGACTGGAATCAGCTGGGGGCAAAATCAAAGGACGAGCCCGCCGCTGGGGATCTACCACTGCCTTGGAGACCTAATCCTTTTGGGCCACCCGAGGGGGATATTCGTTTCGCCAAAAGGGCAAAGGAGCTCCCCACAAGGAAAAAACCGCCCGTCCACGCCGTTTTCCTCCGGCGGGGCCCCCCACGTTCCAGCGGTCTCCTCTTTCTCCCCCGAGGGTTTTTAAGAAGAACCTATCACTCGAGAAGCCCACCTGCCCCCAGGGAACGTTCACAGCTCGCCAGAAGCACTGTGTTTCATTGGGGCGGTTTCTGGCCACTTTTTTTGGGGGACTGCCGGGGTGCGCGGGAAAAAATTCCGCACCAGGGCCGAGAGGGGAAAACCCTAGGTTGGGAAGGCCTCTTCCCTCTGCCATGCCCGTATACATTGGTGTTTCTCCGACAGAAAACTTTAGGCCACCGCCTTTTTTTATTCGGATGGGCAGGAAATTTCTAAGCCACAACTGGTGACCAGGTTTTGTTTTCCCGGTGACTCCGTTGCGAAACCCATTTTGTGTCTTCGGTCATTGGGAATCCCTTAAGGACGCCACCCCGTTTCCGTAGGGGCTCCCTTTTCCGCAGTTTGGGGCCCTTCACAAGGGAAAACGTTGCCACTTCGTCCTGCCTCGGCCTCCTCGAAGTCCTTCTGGGGCCCCCTTTGGCTGCGGGGACCAACCCCCGCCTTTGGGTTTGGGGAAGCACAGGTGAAGTTATGCGTTGGAGTTCCCGCATGTCCTCACGTTCCCTGCTGCACCACAACTCCCCTCAGGTGCTTCCCTGAATTACCAAGCCCCCTTCGGGTCTACCTACCCCATATTGGGACTTTCTGATGTTTTTTGGGGAGAGGCAGGCGAAACTCTCCTCCTCCCCGGGCCTTACGACTGCCCCTTTGACCTGAACCTCTGTACTCCTCCCAAGGCCGGTTTTTATCCACTCTCCGTCCCGGAGACAAGGCGATGTCTAATACATCGGGGAAAACCTCCGCAAAGGGTTTTATCCGTAAGTCCTCGTTCCCCGGGCAGGAGTCGGCTTTTCTTTTTGGAGAAAAAAGATGGGGCTTTCCGGGCCCCGCATGACTATGGGGGGTAAATAAAATCCCATAAGAATCGTACCCTCTGCCCCTTTATATCGGAAAATCTTCGACCCCCTGCGGGTGCGAAAATATTTCCAAGCGGGTCTTCGCGGTGTTTTAATTTTATCCGTATTAGAAAGGCGACGAGTGGAAAACAGCGTTAATTTTGCGGGTTGCCCCTCGATACTGGGGTTTTGCCTTTTCCGGGGCTCTGCAAAAAGCTCCGCTGAATTTCCCAAAACTTCGTCAATGGAAACTTTCCCCGGGGCCACTTACAGCTTTTATTGTCTACTTGGACGATACCAATCTTTTTCCGGATTCGTCTCATGCCACCAGTTCGCCAGGTCCTCAGGCGAACCCGTACCCCATCAGCTTTTTTGCCAAACCAGAGAATGTCTTTGAACGACCACCTGCCCTTTTTAGGGGGACACGTCTCTGATAAGGGGGGTCCGGATGGGTCCCCCAAAACTCTCCGCAGTGTTGCAGTGGGGCCACAAAGGGTTGGGGCCCTTTGGGCCATCAACGTTTTTCCTAGGATTTGCCAAAATTTTTATAGGGGCAATTACTCACATTTTTTTCCCACGCTTGGGGCTCCTCGGTGGCTCTAACCAAGAAAAACGCCAATACCAAGTCCTGGGCCCCCGGGAACTCAAAAAGCCTTCGCCCCTCCAAAACCCGCGGTCTGCTCCGGGGTTTTGTCTCCCCGGACCCAACCGCCCCCCATTCGGAATGGATGCCTCCCGGTGGGGTGCAGTGCTGTCCTCCCGCAGAGTCCTCCCCGGGTAAACTGCATACTTGGCGGATTTCTTCTCCAAGACTTTCTCTCCGGGGCCCGGAAGAATTATCCATAGGGGGATCGCGAAACGGCCCTAAAAAGGGGCCCCAAAGAGTGGCGCACCGCTGGAGGGGCTCGTCACCCAAAGATATTTTCACCACCAAAAAAAATCTTTTATCTTCATCGGCTTTAAAGCCTGAACCCCGGGGAGGCCCCAGATGGGCCCTTTTCTTTTGCCGCTTTGATTTCCTGCTACACTTTCGGCCACCGGGGGAAGAACGTCAAAGCTGACACCCTTTTTTGCGCCCTCTGATACGGTTTGGGGCCGACTCCCTCCCAGCACATTGTCCCCCTGAAAGCCTCGTCACGGCTGCCCCCCCCCCTGGATCTTCAACGTGTGCTCCCGGGAAGACGATGTGCGCCCGGCTTTGCGGCTTAGAAACCGAGTGGGGACATTCTTTTTCCCCAACAGTGGGCATCCAGGAAAACCCTAAGTCCCCTTTGCGGGTCCCCGCACTACTGGGGCCCCCTCTTTCTCAAAACTCAGGGACTTTGTGCGGCCTGCTCCTCCTGGCCAAATTTAAAGGTTCTCGCCTCAAGCCCGCGGGGGCCTTCTTCAGCCTCTCCTGTGCCGGAAAAAAAAACCCGGGCCCTGTCGCCATGGACTTTGTCACAGAGCTTCCCCCTTCATTGGGAACACGGCAATGGGTGGGAAAAAACCGTCCGCTTCTCGAAAAGGCCACTTTTTCCCACTGCCTGGGTTTCCCTCTGCCCCCCCGCGGGCCCAAAAAATTTTTTTCCCAAAAATTTTCCGCTTGCACATCTCCCGTTGCTGTTGTCTCCGAAGAGGGGTCCCGTTTTTGTCGTAAATTTTGGCGGTCCCCCGTCTTTTCATTGCAGATTCAGTTGGATTTTTCATTGAAAACCACCCTCAAAAATAAAAAGGCAGGGGAACGGGTTTAACCCGGGGGCACCACTTGCGGCACTTTTGGGGCCGCCTTTAGGAAATGGTCTGTTTTCTTCCCTGGGGAGAGTTTTTCTTTTAACTCTTTTGAGTCTGAATCCGCTGGGCCTCCCCCTTTTTTTTGTCTTTGGGGTTTCACCCCGCCCACCCTCCCCCTAGTTCCCCGTCTCTTGTCCTGCCGGGATGCCCAAGTAAAAGGGGCTCCCGGCTCTCTGGCAGCTCACACACAGCCCGTCGAGCTTCTGCCGCCCCAAAGGTCAGGCTACAGGTACCGTAGGCCCCCGCCCCTATTTGACCAGGGGGATGGGTTTTTGGTTTCTGCTAAGTACTCCCTTTTTTAAGGTGCCCATTTACAAGTTGGGCCCCAAATACCTGGGTCCTTTTTGTGGGGCTCCAGCAGTTGAACCCCCTCTCTTAACTTTGCCCCCCCCCCGACTCTACGTATCCCACGCGTTTCACGGTCCCTCCTCAAAAAAACCGGGGGGTGCGAAACCCCTTCTCCCGCAGACCTGTCTCGCCTTCTCCTTGCTAGCACTGATAAAAATCTTTGAGGGTCAAGGAGGGGCTGGCGGAGAAGACAGTGAGGGGGAAAACGGGTTCTATTTATCGACTGGAAGGGGGTTTGGCCCGGAGAGCGTTCATGGGGGAAACCGAGACCAATTTGTCCCCCGACTCCTCGCTAAAAATTTAAAGAAGAGGGGGGGGAGCTAAGGGGGGGGGGGTTTTCACGGCGCCGGCCCGCAACTCGCCCCGGGCGTCCCCCGGGGGCGCACGGGGTCCGGCACGGGGTGCTGCGGTGCCCGCACCGTGGGTCCTTCTGCCTAGGGCTGGAAACCCCGGACTTACCAGTCCCCTCTCCTGTCTCCAGTCTGACACCGCCGCGCGATAAAACCCTGCTTAAGGCGCGCGCGCGACGGTGGTCAGGATTTAAAGGGGGGCGCGCCTTAATGGGGAATTGTGGCCGCTGGCCTATATATGGAACATTCCCAGCACTCGCGGGCCCGTCTGTTGGTGTGTTTTTTGGGGGCTTTAGAGTGTTTGAGTTCATCTTTATTTCCCCTTAAACCCGTCCGCCTGCTTAAATTTTCCCGACCTTGCCTGTTTGCCCCTGCCCTGACCTCTGCCGCCTCTACCACGAACCCTTTCCCCTGCCCTGACCTTCCCCTGTCCCCGGGGCTAACCCCCCGGAACGATTTTGGCACCACGTTACCCGGCCCCCATCGCAAGCAAGTCACTTTTAGGGGTAACACCTGGTAGCCTCACGCCGCACAAGCCCTCCCCCTTTGGGGGCGGGCCTGGTGAAAACCGGGGGCTACTTAGACTCCGTTTCCCTGGCGGGCTTAGTATCATCGCTTGCGTTGGCCCACGGATCCACTCCTCCCTTAAAGGGGGAAGGAGAGGGACCCGCTTTAAACAATCTACAATGGAGGAGGAAGGAGAGAGGACCCTGCCCGTGAGAGCTTACAATCTACAATGGAGGAGGAAGGAGAGTGGTGAGAAAACCCCTTCAAGTCTGGCAGGTGACTGGCAGGAGGTTGTGTTCAGCTGTGCCACTATAGATGGCTGTTACCTTGCATGAGGATACTTCCCTTTTAATCTATGTCTAGGCAGAGTGTGACTCTGATACACTGGCTTGCATTGTGAAACTACATACTGTGCCGCATTGCTGGCAGATTGAAGGGATGTGGATAGTAGCACTTAAAAAAGTATTGTGCTGGGCTGTAGAAGGTGGGGGAGTTTGTTTAGGTGTAATTCATTCTGAGATACCTAAGGGTAGGCCGACCACTAGGTTTTTTGGGAATAGATAATAGCTTACCATGACGCTATAGAACACACCAAGGAATAAGCCATTTTTGCTAAGTCGGGGCTATGAGGCATTACCAGTAAGAAGGGGGGTATGTGAGGGCAAAATAAAAGAGTTTGCAATGTCAGTTGTAACTTTAGTTAATGGGGAGCCATTGAAGGGGAATAAATAAGATTGGAATATTACTATGCCTTTTTTATGGTCCAATCAGATAATATGATACTTGGAGTAAAACAGGGGCCTATACATATTGGACTGGTATAACAATGTTTGGGATAACTAAAAAGCTTCTTATGGGGGTTCCACCCAATTGGTTATATCATTTGTAGGTCTTTTTTGTATCGGGCGTATTCAGTTGAATAATATGGAGCTTGGGAAATTCATACCATTGCGTTGGCTCCAATGTGATGCACACAACAACTCAATTTAATTAAATGAAAAAGTGCAGGAGGATGGATACACATTTAAATACTGGGCTCTAGAGTCTGAGGAACCCAAAGGTCCCTTTGCCACACAAGAAGGACCCCCGTGTCTCTAAGTTAAACACATTTGGTTTGTTGGGGGAAGTGCTATGCCACTGCTTTAGGGGGCCAAGAAAGCTGTAACTTTTGACTTTTGTTTTCGGGCTAGGCACCCCCGTGGATGGTGGCACAGGCAGGGGTTTACTGATTTCATTTGGAACAAAAGTTGTCATTTTATTCCATTGCCAAAGAGCTTACAATCTACAATGGAGAAAGGGAGGAATGAAGGGAGAGAGGGGACCCTGGCCCGAGAGAGTTTACAAATAACAATGGAGCGAGAGAGAATGTTGGAAGGGTATAAGAGAAGGGAGAGGGGGGGGACCCTGAGTGCGAGAAAGCCTCTCAATCTCAAATGGAGGAGGGAATAGGGATGGAGAGAAGGGGACACTGTCCAAGAGAGCTTTCAATTTCTATAAATGGAGGAGGAGAAGAGGGGACAAGTGCCCGCAAGAGCTTAACAATCTACAAATGGGGAGAAGCGAAGGAGAGAGGACCCTGGTCAATGAGAGCTTTACAAATCTTACAATGGAGGAATGGACGAGAGGGTGGACCTTTGCCCACGAGAGCTTATTTAATCTCAGTGTTGGAGGGATGAGAGGGCCCATGCCCAACGAGAGGCTTTACAATCTACAATGGAGGAAGGGGAGGAGAGGGACCCTTTTGCTACGTGAGCTTATAAATGATACAGTGGGAGGAGGAGAGAGGGGACCCTGCCCAACGAGTGCTTTTACATTCTAACAATGGGTGGAAGGAGGAGTGGGGGAAACCAATTGCCCATGGAGAAGCTTACCAATCTACATTGGAGGAGGAAGGAGAGGGAGGTAACCCGGACTAGCGAGATCTTACAATCATTACATAATGGAGGAGGAAACAAGAGAGAACCCTACCGTGTGAGCTTTTACATCTAACAATGGAGGAGGAGAGGAGGACCATGCCCATGAGAGCTTGCAAATCTACATTGGAGGGTGGGAAGGGAGAGAGGGTCCCGAGGCCTCGGAGAGGCTTACAATCCTAACCAATGGAAGTGGAGAGTGGGAAACCTTGGCCCAGGTGATGCTTACAAATCTTACAAAGGGATTGTGGGAGAGAGGAGGGGGAGCTGTCCGTTGAGAGCTTACATTCTACAAATGGGTGGATTGAGGTAGAGGGTGACCCTGCCCACGGAGAGCTGTTAACCCCATTCTAATCAAATGGAGGGAGGGAGGGGGGAGGAGAGAGGACACCTGCTCGAGGGAGGCTTTCATTATACAATGGAGGAGGAAGAAAGGTGTACCATGCCCGCAGGGTTTTACAAATCTAAAATGGAGGGAGGTGGAGAGGGGCCCTTGCCTGCGAGGAGCTTTACAATCTTACAATGGAGGATGAAGAGAAGAGGGACCATGACCAAACGAGAGCTTTATCAATCTACAATGGTGGAGGGAGGAGAAGAGGACCCTGCTCACGAAGAGCTTACATTCTACAATGGAGGAGGGGAAGAAGAGGGTTAACCCTGCCCGCAGGAGCTTTTATACAATCTACAATGGGGGTGGATGAGAGAGAGGAACTTTGCCCGCGAGGGATCCGTACAAATCTTACAACGGAGGGGGGAAGGAGTGATGAGGGGGTACACTGGGCGCGAGAGCTTACCAATTCTACTATGCTGGAAGGAGAGAGGACCACTGGACCCGTGAGTGGCTTTACCAAATATATCAATGTGGAGGAGGGAGAGAGGACCCTGCCATTGGAGATGCTTACCAAATCTTACAAGGGAGTTTGGAAGGGAGAGGAGGGGACACCTGCCCGTTGGAGTGCTTGGACTATCTTACAATGGAGGAGGGGAGAGGAGAACTCTGTCACTAGAGTTTTGGCAATCTACACTGGATGGGAAGGGAAGAAAGAAAGACCCCTTGGCCCGCGGAGAAATTTTAATGTTTACATAATGGAGGGGGAATGGGAGAGAGGGACCCTGCTTGCGAGAGCATTCATTCTTTCATATGGAGGAGGAACAAGGGATGAGAGGGAACCTGCCCGGTGAAGAGCTTACAATCTACAAATGGAGGAGAAGGAGGATGCTGGTGAGAAATACCTTAAAGGTTTGGACCAGCGTGACTGGGCGACAGGAGGTTTGTGTTCCAGCTGTGACATATAGATGGCGGGGTTTACCTTGGGGGCATGAGGATTTTATTTCCCTTTTAATCTATGTCTAGGGCAGAGGTTGTGGTCTCTTTTGATACACTGGCTTGGTGCATTGTGAAAACTACATACTGTGCCGGCATTGTGGCAGAAGGGAAGTTGCACTTAAAAAAAGTAAGTGCTGGCTTGAGAAGGGTGAGGGATGTTTAGTGTAATCTTCTGAAAAGTTACCTTAAGGGGGAAGCCTTTGCACTTAGGTTTTAAAAGGAATAGGAATTATAGCAAACCATGAGCTATAGGGGGACCAAGGAAAGCCATATATGCTCAAAGTGGGGCTATGAGGGGCATACCAAGTAGAACATTGTGAGCAAATAAAAAAGAGTGCCATGTCAGTGAACTATTAAGTAAACTAGGGAGACATTGTTGGGATAAACTAAGATGGGTATACTACTATGCTTTTAAGGGGTTTTCAGATAAAAAAATGGATACTTGGTAAAAAAACAGGCCAAACATATTGACTGGTAGGGACCATGTTTTGGCTATCTAAAAGCTTATTGGGTTTTCACCCTATGTATACATTGGGGAAAGGACTTTTTTTTTAAGGGTATTTCAGTTGAAAAATGGGAAGCAAAGACTTATTTTTACCATTGCAGTGGGGCTCAAGTGAAAGCCCACCACAACTTCAATTTAAATAGGAAATAAGTGCAAGGAGATGGAACACCCATCCCTGGGCCTTCTAGAGTTGAGGAAAACCCAAAAGGTTCCCCTTTGGGCCCCACACAAGAAGACCCCCTGGTGTTTTATAAGTAAACCCATTGGTTGTGGGGGATGTAGCTCTGAACTTGCCTTTGGGGCCAAATGAGGCTGTAAAAATTATGCTTTCTGTTTCGGGCTGCCCCCCAGTGGGTGTTGGCCACCATGGCTGTTTACTGATCTTTTGGGGGACAAAAGGTAGTCTATTATACTGCCACCAAAGAGCTTTACATTTATTACAATGGAGGATTGAAGGTGAGAGGGGACCCTGCCCCCGAGGAGGGTTACATTCTACAATGGGAGGACGAGAGAAGGGAGGGAGGAAAGGAGAGAGGGACCCTGACCGGCGGGGGGAGCTTCACAAATTCTACGAATGTGGAGGAAGTGTGAGAGGACCAGTGTCCAAAGAAAGGAGCTTTCCCATATCTATTATGGGAGGAGGAGAGGAGGACAGTGCCCGCATGTAGCTTATATTCTACCAATGGAGAGGAAGGAGAGAGAAGGAGGACCAACTGTCCATGTAGAGGCTTACAAATCTTACAAAAATGGAGGAAAGGGGAGAGGACCTTTTTGGCCCCACGAGAGGGCATATTAATCTACAGTGGGAGGTGGGTAGAGGTCGGGGGAACCCTTGGCCCAACGTAAAGAGCTTCACATTCTAAATTTGGCGGGTGGGAATGGAAGAGAGGGGGACCTTGGACCACGAGAGCTTTTTATAAATTCTACAGTGGAGGAGGTGAGGGAGAGAGGACCCTGGCCCACGAGAAGGCCCATTACCCAATTATTTACAATGGGAGGGAGGTGTAGGGGGGACCCTGCCCTTGGAGTTACAATCTACATATGGAGGAGGAAGGTGAGAGGACCCCGGCCTGCGGAGAATCTGACAATCCATAACAAATGGAGAGGAGATGCAGAGGAGAACCATACGTTGGGAGAGCTTCCCAAATCCTTTAAACAATGGGAGGAGGAGAGGAGAGGGACCCTTGCCCAAATGAGTGCTTGCAATTCTTTTCTATCATATGAGGTGGATAGGAGAGAGGTACACGGCCTTACGGAGGAAGGCTTTTACAATCTACAAGGAAGGGAGGAGATGGTGGGACCTTGCCCAGGAGAGCTTTATAACCCAATCTACAATGTGGAGGAGCGAATGGAGAGAGGGACCCTGTCCCGTGAGAGCTTTCAAATCTTCATGGGGAGGTTGGAGAGGAGAGGGGGACTCATCCCACGAGAAAGCCTTACAATCTTACACATGGAGGAGGAGAGAGAGGGACCCCCCTGCTCGCGGAGAGCCTTTAACAATTCTACAAAGGAGGAGGGAAGAAGAGGGGTTAAACATGCACCGCAGGGAGGCTTTTACAAGCTACACTGGAAGGAGGAGAGGGGCCCTGGCTGCGTAGAGCTTACAATCTAACAATGGATGTGGAAAGGAGAGAGAAAGGGAACCTGCCTGTGAGAGCTTTCATCTATAATGGGTGGGGTGGGGGGGAATTTGGGAGGAGGGATCCGCGTGGAGAGCTTACAAATCTACACAATGGGAGGGGGTGGAGAGGGGCCCCTGCCGCGGAGCTTCAATCTTACCAATGGAGAGGAGGAGAGAGTGGACCCTTCACGCAAAACGAGGCTTTACAATCTTACTAAGGGAAGGAGGGAGAGGGGGGACCATAGCCCGCGAGAGTTTACCTATCTACAATGGAGGAGGAAAGGAGACAGGACCATGCCACGAGAGCGTAACACTCTGAACATGAGGAGGAAGGAGGGCGGGAAGAGAGGTCCTTGCCCGCGATAAACTTACAATTTCAATTGGTGGAAGGGGAGGAGGGGACCCTGGCCCAACGAGGCCACGAGAGCTTACAATCTACAATGGGAGGAGGAGAGAGACACTGCCCGTGAGAGCTTACAATCTACAATGGAGGTGGAAGGAGAGAGGACCTTGCCCATGAGAGCTTACAATCTACAATGGAGGGGGTAGAGAGGACCCTGCCCATGAGAGCTTACAATCTACTATTTATCTATGGGCAGTGTGTTCGCCTTATCTGGGCATTATTTGCATTATTTATCTGTGGTAATTGGATTTGTCCAAAGTTTGTCCAAAATGTATCTGGAAAATATATGGCAGTCTGGACAATGTGTGCACTATTTATCTGGGCATTTCTATGCATCCTATGTGTAGCAGTTAAAGAGCATTTTATATATCACTTATATGGACAAGATATAGCATGCTGGATAATGTATGTGATATTCATCGGGGCAGTTGGATCTGTTCAATGTATGGCAATAAAGTTCAATGCATGCCATGTTACTATAGTGTGTACAGCCGTCACAGTATATACAGTATCTTTTCATGGGACATAACTGAAGATCTGAGACTTGGATACAATGTAAAGTTGTCAGTGTTCAGGTTGTATTACCGTGTAAATTGGTGTGCTCAAAACACAGTCATCAATATCTTAACCGCTGGCAACAAAAGTAAGTACAGTCCTAAGTGAAAATGGACAAATTGTGCCCAATTTGCCATTTTCCCTCCATGGTGTCATATGTTAAAGGGTCTCAGGTTTGAATGGTGTGGTAAATTTGATGTTATCGCTCTCTTACTGGTCGCTGGAAGTTCAACATGGAACCTCAAGGCAAAGAGCTGTCTGAGGATCTGAAACAAGAATTGCTGCTCTATATAAAGATGGCCAATGCTATAAGAAGATGCCATCACCCTGACACTCAGCTGCAGCACCGGGGCCAACACCCTGACAATGAGCTGCAGCGCTGGGGCCAATACCATACAGCGGTTTAAAAAGACAGGATCCACTCAGAACAGGCCTCAAACAAAGAAGGTGAGTGCACAAACTCATATCCAGAGAGGAGTGCTGCCAGCATTGCTGCAGATGTTACAGGGGTGGGGGTCAGCCTTTCAATGCTCAGACCATATGCCACACACTGCATCAAAATGGTCTGCATGACTGTCGTCCCAGAAGGAAGTTTCTTCTAAAGATGATGCACATCCGTTTATACCATGGAAGGTGGAGGAGCACAAGGTCTCTAACATCCACCAGCTCTGTGATGTCATCATGGAGGAGGGAAGAGGATTCCAGTAGCTACAACCTGTGAAGCTCTAGTGACCTCCATGTCGAAAAGAGTTAAGGCAGTGCTGGGAAATAATGGGGGCGACACAAAATGCTGAAACTTTATGCACAATTTGTCAATTTTCACTTAGGGGTGCACTCACTTTTGTTGTCACTTAGGGGTGTACTCACTTTTGTTGTCACTTAGGGATGTACTCACTTTTGTTTTCACTTAGGGGTGTACTCACTTTTGTTGTCACTTAGGGGTGTACTCACTTTTCTTGTCACTTAGGGGTGTACTCACTTTTGTCCCCAGCGGTTTAGACATTGATGGCTGTGTTGAGTTATTTTGAGGGCACCAAATTTCCCTTGTGATACAAGCCGGGCACTGACTACTTTACATTGTATCAAAGTGTCAGATATTCAGTGTTATCTCATGAAAAGATATTATACAATATTTTCAAAAATGTGAGGGTTATAGGCACTTATGTGAGATACTATATCTGTCCAATGGCGGTCTGAATAATGTCTGCACTATTTATCTGGGTAGTGCATAGCACAATGTATACTGTGCTCTAATCACGTAGTAAATTCACTGATTTCTGTATAACTATCTTGGACAATGTCGGGTACAATTTTTCTATTGATAATTTTATACAATAAGTGTTGCTTTTATCTGCATTTTTATCGGCACTGTTTGTACACTGTAAGGACTAATTATTTAGGCAATGTGCAGCACTCTCCCTTTTTGTTTGCCAAAAGGTGTAATGTAAACATTATCTGTGGGGCCATTAATAAAGCAGGGACTGAAGACGAATAAATTGCCATGGCATACCTAGAGGGCCACGTGGCTTAAAGTCTCCTCTTTCAGAATTTTGGAACGTAAGCTATGGTGCAGAACGGCATAAAATGTGGCCATATAGTGCGACGTCTCCTCTTTCAGAGTTTCAGAAGGTAAACAATGGTTCAAAATGGCATAACAAGGGGGTCACATAGTCTAATGCCTCCTTTTCAGAGTTTCAGAAGAAGGTAAGCAATGGTTCAAAATGACATAACAAGGGGGTCACATAGTGCAATGTCTTCTCTTTTGAAGTCCCAGAGGGTAAGCAATAGTAAACAATGGAATACCAAGGAGGCCACATATTACAAGTTTCCTCTTTCAGAGTTTTGGAGGGCAAGCAATGGTGCAAAATGGCAAAAAAAGGGGGCCACATAGTGCAACGACTCCTCTTTTGGCATTTTAGAGGGTATGCAATGAAAAAAAAAATGTATTCCAATGGGGGCCACATATTGTAACCTATCCAATTTGGAGTTTCGGATGATAAGCAATGATGAAAAAAATAGCATACCTAGGGGCCACATAGTGCGACGTCTCCTCTCTCAGAGTTTCGGAAAGTAAGCAATGGTACAAAATGGCATAACAAGGGGGACACATAGTTCAATGTCTGCTCTTTCAGATTTTCAGTGGGTAAGCAATGGTTCAAAATTGTCTCTCATGGGGGCCACACAGTGCAATGTCAGCTCTTTTGGAGTCCCAGAGAGTAAGCAATAGTAAACAATGGAATACCAAGGGGGCCACATATTACAAAGTCTCCTCTTTTGGCATTTTAGAGGGTAAGCAATGATACAAAATTGTGTTCCAGTGGGGGCCAAATATTGTAATCTATCCACTTTTGGATGGTAAGCAATGATGAAAAATAGCATACCTAGGGGCCACATAGTGCAACATCTTCTCTTTCAGAGTTTTGGAAGGTAAGCAATAGTACAAAATGGCATAACAAGGGGGTCACATAGTCTAATGTCTCCTCCTTCAGATTTTCTTTGGGTAAGCAATGGTTCAAAATATCCTATCAAAGGGGCCACAGAGTGCAATGTCTGCTCTTTCGGAGTTTTGGAGGGTAAGCAATGGTGCAAAATGGCATTAAAAGGGGGTGTTACGATACTAGTGTGTATGGCTGGAATCCAATGGCAGGGGCTAAGACACAAACACAAGGAGGCACTGGAGTCTTGATCTGGAACAGCAGGAGAAGGCAAGCATCCAAGGTGAGGAGTAGCTGGAGACTGACGAGCGGTAAGCAGGTCACTCGAGGTTTGCAGGGTGGACTGCGAGGAGAGGAACAAACCGGGGATGGTGATTTCCCTAGGGAGGGACTGAAAAGCTTAAAGCGGGGGAGTAGGACACAATATAAAACCGGGGAAGTAACGGTTGAGGATTTTTTAATATAGGACCGGGGACAGGAAACGGGAAAACAAGAGGGCCCAACCGGGCTGGGGACAGGGCCCAAATCTTGACTGAGGGAAAATTTAAAGGGGAAAACACAGTAGCAACCCCCCACGGTATAGCGGGGAGCTTCCGGGACATTATTTCCCCCCTCAAGAGCGGCCTTTGGCCGAAAACCTTCCCTCGGCCCTTTCCGGTTTGTCTTTGAGGGAAAATTGTCTTATAAAATCAAAGGGCTTTTTTTTTTTTCTAAGGGGTTTCCCCACAAAATTTTTGGGCCCAAAATCTTCCCACTTAAGGGGGGTTATTGCAGCGGGGTTCCTAAAAAATTTCTCGAGTCCGGGAATTCGCTCCCACAACAAACTGTTCTTGCCCATCGATTCCACTGCATCAGGAGGAAAAGGGGAACAGGCCCGGGAAAGGGGTTTGGGACAGGGCCCAGGTTTTAAAAAGAGATACATGAAATACAGGGGGTTGGAAATCTTCTTTAGAGGGGTGGGATTTTTGACCCCCAAAACCAGTATGGACTAAATTATCTTGTTTGTTCTTATAGGGCCCCGGACAAATTCTCCCCCATTTTTTGGTGAAGGCCTTAAGTTTCAAATTTTGGTGGGACAGCCATCCCTTTTTCCCCCACTTTCAAAGTTGGTGCGGTCTTCAAACGTTTATCTGCCATTTTTTGTAATTTTCTTGAGCCCTCTCTAGTTTTTCCCTTAAATTTGTTGCAAATTTTGCTGTAGGTAGGGGATCCTTTCTGGGGGCAGCGGAAAAAGCGGAACGAGGGAAATTGGGGAAGTATTTTTGGGTTTGGTACCCCAAAAATTTGCAAAAAAAGGGGGGTTTGTTTGGTGGAGGGCATTTTTGGGAGTTGTTTACGAAAACTCACCCAAAGGGAAGTGATAAACCCCGTCATCTTGTAGGTAAAAAAAATATAGAAATCGCAGGTATTTTTCCGGGGTCTTTTTTGTGCGTTCTTTTTGGGCCTTTAAAGTTTTGTGTGTTGAAAGGGGGGTTGTTTAGATTAATATAATGTCCATTTGTGAGAAAAAACTCCCCCAAAAAATTTGGATGTAAACTGCCCCCCCCCTTTTTGACCCGAGATCATTCATCAGGAATCCATGCAGGCAAAACACATTCTGAATTAGAGGTCGCAGTTTTCCTTTGGCGGGGTTTTGACCGGTACTTGGGATAAAATGGGGCCGTTTTGGGGTAAAACCCGGGGTCAGCTATACGAAAATTTAGTATTTTTCCCTTTAGGGGGTAGGCAGGTCTACGAAAAAGGGCCAGGGAAAAGGGAAACCCCAGGGAGAGGGGGGACTGGCAAAGGCTGAAACCCAAACCCCGTGGGGGGAGAAGTGGGTCTTGCATCGGGCACAAACGTCCCCTTAAAGGGCTTTTTATTTCCTTACACCCTGTAAAAAATTTGGGGCCCCCCCAAAAAAATTTTGGATAAAAAAATTCCCTTTGTCTTTTCCCCACTTTTTTGTGCCCGGGCAATTTTTAAAATTTCTTTGGGCTAGCCCTAAAGGATCTTCAGTCTTACCTTTGGGTATTTTTTGGGCTGTGCCCTTTGGGCCCACATTTTGTTCTTAAGGCTAAATAACTTTCGGGTTTTTGGGGAGACAACAAGGAGCCCGGTTTTGCCATAGGCCTTCTTATTTCTTCAAGAAAGTCTTTATTATGGATTACTCCCACAACGTAGACTCAGGAAAAAAGGTTTTTTTTGAGGGAATTTAGGAGTGGAATCTTTGGAGAAAAATTTTTTGAGAGCGCGTCCGCCTTTCCCCCATTAGGGGACCCGGGGCCCTGTATAAAATTTTCCCAAAATTAAAATTTTGATTGGGAAAAAGGGGATTTCCCAACGAGTTTGGGGCGAGGGTTTAGATTTTTGGGCCCGTTCTCACGAATTCAAATTACGGTGGTCCAGTAAAAAACCCGATTTTTGCTGTGGAGGTTCCCTGAAGATGGTGTCTCCATTTCCTTAAAGGCTGCGCCCAAATCGCAAATAGTTCTTTATTCCCCAAACCCTTTAATTTTTTCGCAGTTTTTTTAAAACGTCGGGAAAAAAAACCCCAAAAAGGGATGTAATAAATCTTTTCTCCTGTTCTCTGAGTTTGAATAGCCCCAATAGCACAGTCTAAAAGCTTTCCTTTTTTTTTTCCAAAATTGAAGGCACATTCTGGGTAAGGTTTGGTTTTTTAAAGGGGGTTTGTAGTGAATTTGGTTTTTTTAGGTTTGAAAAGGGACTCTTGTGTTGAGGAGACCAAAAAAAAAAGCATTCTTGTTCTTGGGTCAACTGTGAAATGGGAAAAATTTATTTCGGGAGAAATTTTTAATAAAACCGTCTATAAAAGTTTGGGCCCAAAAAAATAAAAGTTAAATTTTTCTTTTTTGTTTCTGGGGGTAGGCCGGGTCTACTTTTGCTTTAATCTTACTAGGTCCATTTATAGACCCATGAGGCAAAAATAACTTAGCCAAGGAATTGGATCCAGTTAAAGGAATTCCCACTTTTCAATCTTGATGTAGAGAGGGTTTTTTTCTCTCAGGTTCTGAAAATTTTTTCCAGGTTTTGGGGGGTTCTTCCATTGGTTGGGGGGAAAACCCAAAATTATCGTCCGGTAGTTGTTTATGAACTGGCCCAGGAGGTCTCTAAAGATGTATTGGGAGATTTTTGGGAAAGGTGATTTGGGGTTTTTTAAAAAAGGGGAAAAAAAGGAATAACACAATTTTTAAAATCCCCCCGTAACGTGCCCTAAAAGCTTTTTTTTCCATTAATCCCCGATTGATATAAAATAGTTTTGGCGCCGTAGGTTTTAACTTGGAAAAAATCTTTGCAGGGTTTTTTCTTTTCCAAAAAGTTTGGGGATCAGTGGAAAAGGTTAAGGTTCTTTTTGGTAATTTTTTTAAATTTCTCTGTAATCAATTAAAAAGGGTCTAAGGAAACCATCTTTTTTTTTTTAAACAAAAAAATAGGGGTTTGCCCCGGGGTTTGGGGAAAGATGGGGGGGATAAAACCCCTTTGCCAGATTTTTTTTCTGGGGAAAAATCCTTCAAGGCTTTTAATTGGGGACCTCCCAAAGGATAGATTTTTCCCAAAAAGGGTATTGGTGCCCCCGGGGGAAATTCTATGGGGAAAAATTTCATAGGGGCGGTGGGGGGGGAAGTTTGTCGGGCATTCTTTTTGCTGAGAAAATCCAAAAATTTCCCCGGGTTTTAACTGACGGTAGCTTTTTTGACTTTTTGTTTTGGGGAAACGGGGTCTTCAGGCGTTTTTTCGGAGTGAGTGTTGAGCAGCCACCCCCCACTGGGAAGTTATCTCCTTGGTTTCCCATTTAATCACGGGGGAATTTGTGTTTGAAAAACGGGGAGGACCCAGGATGGGGGAAGGGGGTGTGGGGGAAGAAAGGGGGTTAATAAAAACGACAGTACTTCATGGGTGTTGAAAAGTTTAAGGATTTTCAAGTGGTTCTGTTCTTGTCCACTGGCCCAGGCTCTGTGGGATCCATTTGGGTTTAATTACCATGGGGAGGTTTTTTTCTGGATCTTCCCCCCTTGTTTTCGAGCAAAGGAAAGGTCCTTAAAATTTTCCATTGGCCCCAGGGGCCACCTTTGCCGAGGTGGGATTTCCCTGGGAGTTAGCCAGGAATTTAATAGGAGGGGAAGAAAATAAAGAGTCTTTTTTCTCTTTTTTAAATATGGGGGTGCCACTGTTGAGTAAAAATGGAAAAATGCTTTTTTCGGATTAATTTGTCTTAAAGCAATGGTTTTCCATCTGAGTTTTCAGGTTCCATAAGGGTTGCCACCAATCTCCTTGGCGGCTAGGGCAGTTGAAAGGAAAGTGGTCGGGATTTCCCCAAAAGGGAAGAAGAAATAAACTCCCCCAAAGCCGATGCTTCTTCTGTCGAGGGCCCCTCCGTTTTTTTAATAAGAATCTATTTTGCATGGGTTTTCACTTTGTTTCTATGAAAGTTCTTCCCCAGGGGTTCCTTGGGAAAGGGGGACGGGAAACGACTGGGCCTGGCTTGGTATCATTTTTAAAAAGAAAGCCCTTTTTTTCTTGTAGTTTTTCAGACCCCCGGGAAATAAATTTTGGATGCATTGATTTTTTGAAGGAAATCCAAACCTAAGGGGGCTTCTGCACGGGCCCGGTTCGTTTTTTTAATGAGCTGCATAGTCCTTTCCAAAAAAAAAGGGACATCTTTGCTGCATCTTTTCCCAAATTTGGGGTGTCGATTGCCCCCCCTTTTTGAATCCATTGCATATTTCGGCCACGGGGGTTTGCCCTGAGCAATGTTTGGTTGTGCTTCCGCTGTAGCACCACGATTGGGATTGTCAAACTTTTTGTTTCTTTTGGGCATCAATGAAGCCTCCAGGTGATTAAAAACGGGCTTTTTGGGGTCTAAAACCCAAGGGGTTTGCCCCTGGGCAATTGCTTTAGTTTTTCAATAGCAAATGAGCTTAGCTCCCTTAGACCTACCGTGGGAAAACTGTTTTGGATTTGCGCCCTCAAAGTATAATCTCATTATTTAAAGGGAAAACCCCCGGGAATTTGTACGGTCCCCCCCAAAATCAAAATGGGGGGCCAACTTGGGGGGTCACTCCCGGGAAAAACCAATTTTGGGTGGTCCGGACGTTGATTTTCCAAGGGGGGAGTATCCGGTCGGAAAATTGTTGCACTTTCCCAGTTTCTTGAATGGATTGTAAATAGACTTGGATGCTTTTGGGAGGGTCGGGGCCTTCAAAAGGTCATATTTTCATCTTCAACGCCTTTTTTCTCAGTGCGCTTTTTTGGCCACAGTTGTGTGAAGTTGCTTTTTTTGCGAGCTTTGGGGTTCCAGCCCCCGGGGGACTCCCCTTTTAGGCTTGAGTTTCCGTTAGTACTGGTGTGTATGGCTGGAATCCAATGGCAGGGGGTAAGACAAAAAAACACAAGGGGCAATTGGGGTCTTGATCTGGGGAAAAGGGAGGAGAAGGCGCATCCAGGGTTTAGGGGGTAGCTGGGAGACAGACGGGGGTAAGCAGGCCTTTACTCGAGGTTTTCAGGGTGGACCCGCGAGGAGAGGAAAAAAAACTGGGAAAAGGGTTATAGGCGGGGGGAGGACGTAAGCTAAGAGGGGGCTAGGACACAATAATCAAGAGGAAGTAAACGGTTGAGGGTTTATATGGACCCGGGGGAAAGGGAAAAAGGAAACAAGATGGCAACCAGTGAGGGCCGATCCACCATCTTGACTGAGGGGGAAACTTAAAAGGGAAAATTGTAGGGAAGTTCCCACGGTTTTTGCAGGAGCTTTGACAGGGGGCCCCGTAGGGTAACGTTTTCCCCTTTTGGCATTTTAGGGTAAAACAATGATACAAAAAATGTGTTCCCAAAGGGGAAATTTTAACTAGGGTTGAGGATTATTATCCAAAAGTTGAAAACGGCACAGTTTTTTTGTTGATCGGGGTTTTTTTTTTGATCACGCAATTTAATTTTTGGTTAAAAAAAATGTGCATAAACTATTAATTTGGGCCCCTTTACGCGCTTCCCGCTTTTTGGCGGGGCCCGGGAAAAACAGCAGGGTGACTTTTTTTGTGTGCAAAGTCATGACTGGGATGTGTATGGTTGCGATTGGTGGAATTTTTTTCCATGGGCCGGGGTTTTTTTCATAGACATCCCTTCTGTTCTTTTCCCCAGTTTTGTGTCAGCGTCTCATAGGGAGTGGTTTTGCGCTCGGCCCCTGGGCCAAACAGTCAGCAAACCGCTCGCAAACGTTAGCGAAAAAAATTTTATTTTTTCCCCAGAGGGCCCGGAAAATTTTTTTAGTGTGAAAATTAGAACTTAGGTTTGGGTTAGGATTTGCGAAATTTTTTGGTAGGTTTGGCCAGAGAATTTTAAAAGGGCATTTTTGCCTGTAAAGTCCCCGGGGGGGCGCTGGGGGGGGGGGCCGGGGGGGCGAACACAGAAAAAGGGTCTTTAAAGCATAGTGGGGTATAGGCCCGCCCAGGAAATTAGTTTTTGAAATTTTTTTGCAATGGCTTTTTTTTTTGTAAAAACCCCCTTTTCTGTTTTAAATATTATTGTATGTTGGGAGCCTGAAATTATATTAGGATAAAAGACCCTTTTTTGTAATGCGGGGCTTTTTGTTTTGGTGCAAAAAAATCCATTTTTTTTATGTATACATTTCAGATAGGTGTTTTTTCACTTTTGGTCAGTCCAGCTTTTTTGTAGAGGCACCTTGCACTTAAATTTGAATACAGCAATTTTGTCGTCACCGCAGGTGTATTTTTAGGTGCAAAAAATACCGTTTATTATCCGTATACATTTCAGATACGTGTTTTTTCACTTTGGCGCAGTCCAGCTTTGTTGATAGAGGCACCTTGCACTTAAATTTGAATACAGCAATTTTGTCGTCACCGCAGGTGTATTTTTAGGTGCAAAAAAATACCGTTTATTATCCGTATACATTTCAGATACGTGTTTTTTCACTTTGGCGCAGTCCAGCTTTGTTGATAGAGGCACCTTGCACTTAAATTTGAATACAGCAATTTTGTCGTCACCGCAGGTGTATTTTTAGGTGCAAAAAATACCGTTTATTATCCGTATACATTTCAGATACGTGTTTTTTCACTTTGGCACAGTCCAGCTTTGTTGATAGAGGCACCTTGCACTTAAATTTGAATACAGCAATTTTGTTTTGATTTGAGGGATTTCAGAATAGCTGTGATTTGCCGTCTTTTAATAAGAGACTTTCCAAAACTCTTCCATACCTTCGCAAATTTTTATCTTTCTGAACATGGAGCGAAATGCAGTTGGTAAGCGAACAAAGAGGGGGGTAGGACATGGAGGTAGAGGTACGAGAGAAGGTGCTCCTTCCAGTGCTGGTGACAACACGCAAGCCAGTGGATCGTCAGTTGCAGGACCGTCAGGCCTGTCATCGCTGGGTCAGGGCCCTGTGAATCTCAGTAACAAACAGCGTCGCCAATCTGTTCTTCAGTGGTTAATGCAACCTGCATCCAGCCATCTTACCTCCTCATCCTCCCAGTCACGGCCACAAATGTCGTCATCAGCATCATCAGCATCCGTCCAACATGAAGCGAAGGCAGCCCAAATGTCAACTCGTGTATCCACCACTGTGGATAATCCATTTTCTGAAGACCTCTTTGATGACAAAATGCGGTTGGGGTCAGAAGGCATGTTAAAAGATCAAGATGCCATCAGAGGAGGAGAAGGAAGCCGGTCAATCGGCAAAAATCCCGGGCGGTCGGCAACGCCTTGCAGTCCCTCTTGCTTGTCGCCCGCTGCTCCTGGATGCTGAATTTCAGGACGAAAAAGTCACCTGTTTTTATGATGATGATGACGACTTTGCGGATCCATCGTGGTCTTTTCAGCAGAATTTGCTTGCGAGCGCTTCATCACTGGACGAGGAGGAAGACGATGGGGTATTGTCAGTACGGCTCCCGCCTCAAAAAGGGAGAGGGCGGTCGCACAAGTCTGCTGATATGATTCCGCTAGCCACGGTCAGCGGAAACCCCGCTCCTCGCTTATTGCCGTCAAAAAGGTCCAGGACCTCTCAAGCCTGGGCCTTCTTTGAGCAAGCCTCTGATTCACCCAGCGTCGTCATATGCCGCCTTTGCCGTAAACGCATAAGTAGAGGCAAGAATCTTTGGTGTTTAACCACCACCAACATGTCTAGTCGCATGCAGCGAATGCATGAGTTGAAATGGAGGGAACACTTGGCCAAAAAAGGCCACACCGATGCCGGGCTTCCAACCACTGTCACACCCGCCTCCTTCTCCTCTGCCACCACCAAGCGTTCCTCAGCTGCCCATGTCTCTTAGAGTCATGATCAGGGATCAGCCTCCGCTTCAGCCTCCCCCGTCGCCCGAGTACCACCAGCACCACCAGAGACCCATCCTTCCCCTTCTCCTTCCGCCAGTTTGACGACCTGCACGCCGTACAGCGGCCAGTCTAGCAGCCAGCCTTCTGTCTTCCAGGTTTGGGAGCAGAAGAAACACTTTAACCCAAACCATCCCAATGCCAAAAGCCTGAATGTCGGCATTGCCAGGCTTTTGGCCTTGGAATGTTGCCTTTCCGTCTGGTGGACACAGATGGGTTCCGCCACGTCATGGCCCTTGCCTGCCCCCAATACCAGATGCTGAGCAGGCATTTCTTTGCCAGAAAAGCCGTCCCTGCCCTGGCCAGCCACGTGTCATCTAAAATTTCAAGCGCGTTGTCTGCATCTGTGTCCGGAAAAGTCCATCTGACCACCGACACATGGACTAGTAAGCACGGCCAAGGCCGCTATATCTCTGTGACAGCTCACTGGGTGAGCTGGGTGGATGTCTCTGGGGGTGACGGTGGCTCTCAGGCTCGGCGCACTATCTTCAAAACCGCAGGGATGGTGCAGGGTTCTTTCCCCCCGAAACCTCTGGGGGGCATCAGGGCCCAAGAAACCAGGCCGGTGTTAAAATTAATCTGGGCTTGGAACCCTCCCCCACACAGGTCAGGAAACTGTGGACCCGGGTCTCCGCAAAATGGAACCGAAACGCTGGCTGGGTGAAAAAACCTTTTGCCCCCCGCAAGGGGGGTGTGCGATAATGGTGAAATCTGCGGCCCCCTTAAATCGGGGAAAGGGGTGGGGGAAAATCCCTTGCCTGGAAAATGTCATGAACCTTTTTCGTTTCCGAAATTTCTAAAAGCTACCCCGGTCTGGACTGCCTGCTGAGGAGGGCTCGAGGTCTGAATTCGCACTTCCGCCGTTCGCACCCTGCTTCGTCCCGCCTGGCTGCGTTGCAGCGTCAGCTCGGCCTCCCCGTCAACCCCATTGTTGACGTGGCAAACAAGCGGGAATTCCACCCTCCACATGCTCCAGCGATTGTGGCAGCAACGCAATGCCATTACGCAGTACGAAGTGACACATGGCCTGACAAGCAGCGGTGCGGACCTCGGTGTGTTGACCACCGAGAGTGGAGGCAGGTGAAAGAGCTCTGCACCATCCTGCCAGTTTTGAAGAAGCCACCAAAATGGTCAGTGCGGACAATGCCCTTGTCAGCATGAGCATTGTGGTGATCTTAGTTCTGGAAGATCGTTGGACACTCTGAAACAACAGGTCCCGCCAGCGACGGAGGAGGAGACGGACACAGATGCGGACAGGGAGCCTTTCTCTCCGTCGAACCCAGAAGGCCCGACAGTTTCACAATTTATCGGTCTTCATTAGGCAGTGGTTCGGGTCCAGAGCTAGTGCAAGGCGGCACCTCAGCTCTCAGGGTGCATCATCTCAGGCAAGTCAGGGCTGTGTTGAAGCTGTGCCAGAGGAAGCGGAGGAGGAGGAGGTATTCCTAGACACCGACGTTACCGACGTCCCTGCCTTGGAAAGAGGTTGCCGCGAATTTGAGGCGGAGGAGGAAGATGAGTTTGCTAGTGCCCCTCGACCCAGAGGCTTGGGAAATCAAGGCTCCATCTCTCACATGAGTGCTTGGATGCTCCATTTCCTCCAACATGATCCTCGCATTAAGGCCATCAAAATGAACAACAGTTACTGGGTGGCCACCCTCCTGGATCCCCGGTACAAAACAAAACTCAGCACTTTCCTTCCACCCACCCAAATAGAGAGTAAAATGCAGGAAATGGAGACCTTGCTGATTGATCAACGGAGACATCTGTTTCATCTGCTTCCGTTCTTCAAATGTCACGGTGGAACAACGTCAGCAAAGTGACATCAGTAGAGTGCCAAGTAGCCGTAGCAGCAGCAGCGAGCACAGGCAAGGGTGGCAGAAGCCAATGGGTGACCTCTGGCAATCTTTATTTACCACCTCACCAACGCATGCAATGCAAGGCACACATCCAACACAACAGAACCCAAAGCTTAAGATCATGGTCAACGACAAATCTGCGTCTCAACACCGATGTTTTTGCATGTGTTCCGGCCCCAATTGATTTCTGGGTATCTAAAAGGGGATGAATGGCCCGAGCTCGCTCGCCACGCCATAGAGGTGTTGTCCTGCCCAGAAAGCCAGCGTCATATCTGAGCGGACCTTCAGCACAGCGGTGGAGTCATTACAGACAACGCATCCGCTTTCCACAGATAATGTGGATCTTTTTCACTTTCATCAAGTTGAATCAGGCATGGATCTCTGATGATGTTGTGGCTCCAATTGCCGAGGTCACCGATTAGTTGCCCGGTCTACATCACATTCCTCTTCAAACAAAAAAGGGTCTCTGAAAAAAAATTTTTATAAATCATTTCTTACTGCAATTTTTATCTCAGACACAAAAGTTCATTTTGCTGTTTTGCTGTGAGGAGACTGAAAGAGACACCAAGGTTTCATGACAAAACCGTATTCCCATTTACTCACTTCATCTTTAGAATTTTCCCCATTTTCAATTTGGGTTTTGGGGTCATGTTGCTGTGAGATACACCCTTTTCATGGTCCTTTTGGGAAAAGAATTGTGGCTTCTAAGTGGCATTTCCGATCAAAAATTTTTACAGTGGCTGAGAAGTCATTTTATAATTTTTTGGGGGCAGGTGCTGTGAGATAACAGCTATATTCATGGTCCTTTGGAAAAAAGAAATGTGGCCTTCTAAGTGGCATTTCTCCTCCCTCCCAAATTTTTAAAGTGAGTGCTGAGAAGTCATTTTTATAATTTTTTGGGGCATGTGCTTTGAAATGCAGCAAAACTACAGGTCCTTTCTAAAAAATGTGGTTTTTTAACCCGATATTTGTTCTTCACAATTGTCATAAGTGGCTCAAAGGGTCATGTTTTGAAATTTTTTGGGGAATTTTGCTGTGAAATGCAGCTATACTACAGGTCCTATGTAAAAAAATTTGGTTTTTAACAGACATTTGTTCTTCACAATTGTCAAAGGGGCTCAAGGGTCATGTTTTGAATTTTTTGGGGGCATTTGCTGTGAAATTCAGCTATACTACAGGTCCTGTTAAAAAAAATGTGGTTTTTAACAGACGTTTGTTCTTCACAATTGTCAAAAGTGGCTCAAGGGTCATGTTTTTTAATTTTGGGGGCATTTTACTGTGAAATGCAGCTATACTACAGGTCCTATTCTAAAAAAAATTTGGTTTCTAACAGACATTTGTTCTTCACAATTGTCAAAGTGGCTCAAGGTGATGGTGCTGTCAAAAACAGGAATAGGTAGGACACTGTTAATGGACACATATTGGAAAATGACTTTTTTTTTGCAAGATCTTTAACAAGCTAGCAACCCCTGTAGTGAGCCCAACCCTTTTAAAATACATTTAAAAAAGAGAAAAAAAGATTGGGGTGGGATTCCATCCTATTTTAAAAATGTGTTTTCTAGAATAATCTACTAAAAAACTGGCATGCACAAAGTAGCTGATACAAATATTCCTCTGAATTGTACAAGGGAGGTACGGGAAAAGACTTGAACAGATGTAGGTTACCCAGGAAAGGTCTAGTCAATGTCCAGTTCAACTAAAATGGTGGTTGAAAGACTCCTTTTTCCGGCACTTTTTAATCTGGGGTCATGCAGGTTTGGGGCTCATGCTGCGTTCCAGGACAGGGATATTTAATGTCCAGTTCAAATAAAATGATGGTTCAAATCATACTGCCTTCTGGCACTTTTTAATTTGTGGGTCATGGAGGTTTAAGGGTCATGCTGTGGTACAAGACAGGGTTAGTGAATGGTGTGTGATTTTTTTTCTGTGGCTTTTATAACCTTAGTGTGTTGCCTAAAAATGTAGCACGAAATCCATTTGACTGTTTGGATGTTAATTCCAGCTTCTCCAGCCCTGTTTGGGTGTAAGAATGAAGGTGTTGTTCCTCTCCCATAGACTTTAATGGTCATCGGCGATAATCTATTATCGACTATCGAATACTGTGTTGATAATTGACAATATCGACTATCGACCTGATAACGTAATCGCTCATCACTAATTGTAACCTATCCAATTTGGAGTTTCGGGTGGTAAGCAATGATGAAAAATAGCATACCTAGGTGCCACATAGTGCGACGTCTCCTCTTTCAGAGTTTCAGAAGGTAAACAATGGTAAAAATGACATACCAAAGGGGGCCCACAACGTTTCCTCTTTCAGAGTTTCAGAGTGCAAGCAATAGTACAAAATGGCATACCATGGGGGGCACACAGTGCAATGTCTGCTCCTTTGAAGTCCCAGAGGGTAAGCAATAGTAAACAATGGCATAACAAGGGGGCCACTTAGCGCAGTGTCCCCTCTATTGGAGTCCCAAATGGTAAGCAATAGTACAAAATGTAATACCAAGGGGGTCACAAAGTGCAATGTCTCCTCTATTGGAGTACCAAAGGTTAAGCAATAGTAAACAATGGCATAACAAGGGGGCCACATAGTGCAATGTCCCCTCTATTGGAGTCCCAGAGGATAAGCAATAGTAAACAATGGAATACCACGGTGTCTACATATTGTAGCATCTCTTCTTTCGGAGTTTTGGAAGGTGAGCAATGCTACATAATGGTGCAGGTTCCTTGTCAGGTTCAGTTTTGTCTAAAAAAATCATCTTCTTTTGCGGCTTATATTTCCGCCAGGTGCTCTTCCCTCCATTCCGCTGTCAGTTGTTGGTATCTGCAGCAATTTTCTTTTATAACAGCATTTGCCTTGGTAAATAACCCTTTTTTGCTGTAGGGATTGTGAAATCGAAGGGATTAAAGATGTTTTCAGTCTGAATGGGTTATTATTTTTATCCTGAAAACTTGTTCAAATATTCTACCTATAAAGCAAGGATTTCCAAAGATTTCTGCCAAGGGCAAGAAATAACCTTAGCGTTTTTTTTTTTTTTTTTTTTTTAAATTAGGTGAAAAAATACTTCTAAGGGATTGAAGTGACCAAACTTTTTTTTTTGTGCTGCCAGTCATGAAAAATGCATCTGGAAACCATCTTAAAAGGAGACTTTTACAAAAAAAATAAAAAAAAATCTTAAATAAAAAATTAAAAATCAACAAATAAAGAAACGACAACAACTAATTTTTTTAATTAGGTGCAATAAATGCTCCTAAGCGATTGAAGTAGCCAAAGTTTTTTCTTTTTTTGTGCTGCCAGTCATGAAAAATGCATCTGGAAATCATCTTAAAAGGAGACTATAGCAAAAAATAAATAAATAAATTAATAAAATAAAAAATCAACAAATAAAGAGACGACAACAACATAACTCTCCCTGAAATCTCCTGCCAAGGGCAAGAAATAATCTTAGCAGGTTTTTTTTTTAAAATTAGGTGCAATAAATGCTCCTAAGCGATTGAAGTGACCAAAGTTTTTTTTTTTTTTTTTTTTTTTTTTGTGCTGCCAGTCATGAAAAATGCATCTGGAAACCATCTTAAAAGGAGACTGTAACAAAAAAAAAAATATATTTTTTTTTAAAAATCAACAAATAAAGAAACGAAAATATAACTTTCCTGACACAACACACGAGAGGCTGAGAGGACGGAGCGAGGAAGAAAAGCCGTATGAAACGCGCAGAGCAGTCAAACCGCAGCTTTTTTTAAAAAAATTTGGTGCAATAAATGTTCCTAAGCGAATGAATTGACCAAACTTTTTTTTTTTATGCTGCCAGTCATGAAAAATGCATCTGGAAACCATTTTAAAAGGAAACTGTAACAAAAAAAAAATAAATAAATAAAATTAAAAAAAAAAAATGTAAAAATCAACAAATAAAGAGACGACAGCAACATAACTTTCCGGAGACAACACACGAGCCTCTGAAAACCATCTTAAAAGGAGACTGTAACAAAAAAAATAAATAATAATAATAACAAAAATAATAATAACAATTATAAAAACTAAAAAAAAAATTAAAAAAAAAAAAAACAACAAATAAAGAGACGACAGCAACATAACTTTCCCGAGACAACACACGAGCCCCCTGTAAACCATCTTAAAAAGGAAAACTGCAACAAAAAAAATAATAATAAAAAATTTAAATTTTTTTTTAAAAATCAACAAATAAAGAGACGACAACAACATAACTTTCCCAAGACAAGACACGAGCCTCTAGAAACCATTTTAAAAGGAGACTGTAACCAAAAAAATTAAAAATAATAATAACAATTATAAAAAAAATAAATAAATAAAAAAAAAAAAAAAAAAAAAATTTAAAGGGAAACGAAAACTTCAAAACTTTCCCGGCCCAACACACGAGGGGCCCTGGAGGGGAAAAAACCAATTTAACCCCCGGGGCCGAGAAATCAAACCGCGGCTTTTGGTAATGTTTTTGTTTTTAGCTTCAAATCCCCGGGTTCCCAATATGACACAATATAAGCAACATGGTTTTTAAATGTGACACAGCGATGGGGAAAGGGGTTCACATTAGAAGAAAAATCATTTTTTTTGTGAGAAAAGTTTGTGTCAATTCAAAAAACCCGGTCCCGACCCAAATTTTCATGGGACGCAAGGGGGCCAAAAAAAATAGCGGAGGGGAAAAGTTTTTGCATCGCTGGTAACAAAAAGTTCTTTTTTGGGGGGGGGGTGAGTTCCCCCTCTCCTGACAGTCATTTTTTTTTTTTTTACTCGTTTCTTGCTGATACGGAATCAATTATTCTATTTCTACATTACAAATCTTAAGACAATACCAGCAAAAAATAAAAAATAAAAAAAACCCCAGTATACTGAATTTTACTTACTGGTCTTTAATTATTAATGCCGGCTTCTTAAAAAAATTTTTGGGCTTCAAATCACGCCCTTTAGAATTTGTGTTCCATTTAAAAAACGCTTACCTATTCCGTTTGTTCTCCGTCTCCCTGATCCTTTTTCGTTTTCTGAAAGGTTAAAGCAAGTGCGCTTTGGGTTTTCGCTTTTAAAAATGTGTCTTTAGGCGTGCTTTTGTTTGACAAGAAATGCCAAGCCTGAACTGACAGAGTCTGTTTGGGAAAAACCTTTTTCCCGGGGATACAAAAAACAGGGAGTTGCTCAATGTTTTTCTTGATTAGTTTTTTCTTCCCGATATTTATATCAACATTTCTTCCCTTTCCCAAGGGGATGTTTTCCGGGGCCTACCCCTTTAGCGGGGGAGAAGAAACGAAAGGGGGAAATAACAGTATCCCTTTTTGATATTCAAATGTGTGAATATATTTAGACTTAAGACTTGACACATCTTAAAAGCAAAAGATCAATGCCCAAAAGCGCTCCCTGGCTGCTTCCTTCAGGGTTTGGAAAACAAGGTTGCTTACGGAAAAAAAAAAAAAAAAAACCCCTTTTTCACGCTACCTTTTTTAAACTGCCCAAAAAACCCACGACGCTTTTTCAACCCAATTTTAAATTTAATTGAGGCAAAATTTCACACATCAGTGCAACTGTAAATCAAAACACTGAGGGTCTAAACCCGGCGCGTAGGAGGCCCCCGGGGGTACGTGAACCGGGACGGGGTACTTTTTTCCTAATGTCGTTTGTGCCTGGATCAGGTTGGGAGCGGTTTTCGCTTTTTCTTGAATTACGGATTTGCGTAATCTTTTTTTTTTTTTAAAATTTGGGGGAAAAAATTGGGTTTTAACGTTTTAATTTTCCAAAAATTTTTTTTTTTTTTTTTTTGGGCCCTCAGAAAAAAGCAAACTGGAAAAACCCTCTTAAAAAGGGGGAAACTGTAACAAAAAAAAAAAAAAAAATTTGAAAAAATATATTTTTTTAAAATTCAACAAATAAAGAGACGACAACAACATAACTCTCCTGAATTTTTTTAAATTAGGTGAAATAAATGCTTCTAAGCGATTGAAGTGACCAAACTTTTTTTTTTTTTTTTTTTGTGCTGCCAGTCATGAAAAATGCATCTGGAAACCATCTTAAAAGGAAACTGTAACAAAAAAAAAAAAAAAAAAATTTGAAAAAATATTTTTTTTTAAAATTCAACAAATAAAGAGACTCTCCTGAATTTTTTAAATTAGGTGCAATAAATGCTCCTAAGTGATTAAAGTAACCAAAGTTTTTGGAGGGTTTTTTTTTGTGCTGCCAGTCATGGAAAATGCATCTGGAAACCATCTTAAAAGGAGACTGTAGCAAAAAAAAAAAAAAAAAAATTTGAAAAAAAATATCAACAAATAAAGAGACGACAATAACATAACTCTCCGGCATTTTTTAATTTAGGTGAAATAAATGCTCCTAAGCGATTGAAGTAACCAAAGGGTTTTTTTTGTGCTGACAGTCATGAAAAATGCATCTGGAAACCATCTTAAAAGGAGACTGTAACAAAAAAAATTAAAAAATTTTTTTAAAATAAAATCAACAAATAAAGAGACGACAACAACATAACTCTCCTGCATTTTTTAATCTAGGTGCAATAAATGCTCCTAAGCGATTGAAGTAACCAAAGTTACCAAACTGTAAATCAAAACGCTGAGGCTCTACCTGGCGCGTCAGAGAGGCCCGGGCGTACGTGAACCGGGACGGACTACTTTGTATCCTAATGTCGTTTGTGCCTGGATCAGGTGGCAGCGTGTCTGCGCTGGTCTTGATGACGGATTTGCGTAGTGTTTAGTAACAAGCAGGGCCGGGGCGAGGTTTTCTGGTGCCCTAACCAAATAAGGTACACAGCACCCCCCAAATGGAAAATTCAGCCCTCTCCATGCCTCCTTGCGCCCAGAGACGTCTTTTCAGCTTTTAAGCATAGCACTGCATGGGCCCTGCCCAAATTCATGACATCGCACTAGGCCAAGCCTCTAGTCAACCCCCAATAAGAAAAACTTTGAGTTCGTAGTTCACCATTTTGATCAAAAAAAGCTTAAAACCCCCCTGGTTAAGATGGGGTTCAAGGCGGGGGTGGTCCTTATATTCTTTACCTCTCATAGATTCCAATTCGACGTTCATAGGGTCACCCCCCCTTCATTATCCGAAGAAAAAATAAAAAAAAACACCCAAACCCGAAGCTGCACTGATATAACAACCGTAAGGGGGGGCGGGGGCAAGAGACCCAAAAAAGGGGCATCCATTCTCCCCTTTATAGATTTAAAAAAAAATATATGCCAAATACAAGTATAGTTTAAAAAAAAAAACATTTTTGAAAAAACCCCAAAGTGAAAATGGGTGCCCTGGCTTGGCTCGGACTAAATATATTATGCAACCTTCCCGTGGCACACCACTGCTAAAAGGCTAATTAAAATTGGAAACTCTAAAAAGATTTTGCTTCTACCAATCATGAAAAAAACTTTGAGATTCTTTTTTCACGCATGTTTTGATTCAACAAAATGCTTAACGCCCACCCCCCCCCCCACTGGACATGCCAATGGGCTCTCAAGGCGGGAGGTCTCTGACTCTATTTTTACTCTCTCACTTGAGTCCAGCCAAATTCAGACTTATCCCATTTGGTTAAACAGACACCTACCATAATTCATGATGAGAGAGAAAAAAAGCGCACAACCATTTTATAAGCGCATCGAGTTTAGGACACTTTACGACAGGGTCGGACTAGGAATAAACACATCTCAGCCCTGGGGCGACTAGCCCCCAGCAGGCCCAACATACAATATAGCCTTAAAAATGTTCCTTGTTCTCGCACGACGCTAGCCACTGTCTCTAAATAAACTCACTATATAAAGAAGCTGCTTTCACACGAGCATTTTTGGTGCATTTTTGAATGGGTTTTCGCACGGTGCGGTTTTGTGCTCAGAAAGGCAGTAGTAGTTAATGCTGAACATTTTCTCCACAAAAACGCATCAAAGAAAGAATTGCACACAAAACCGATCTCTGTTGAGAGCCCCCTACACACTCAAGCAAGAGAGAAAACTAGTGGTGCACACCGAGAATCCCCTCATGTCAACAGTGTCGGTGTGCACTTGCTTTACAATATCCGGGATCAAGCACATAGACACGGACCACTAATAAGCACTCAGGTCTACTAAACTAACCCACCAATCACCTTCACCAAGTAGTCCAGGTCAATCCATCACAATGAAATACAGGCAAATGACTCTCAAACACCAGAAGTAAACTTTACCTGACTCAGCAGGGACTCACAGGAGAGTCAATCTTTGATGGGAGTTGTCTTCTTTCCTTTTCTTCTCTTCTGGCAACAAACCCTCATGACCGCCTTCCCTTGTTGTTCTCTTCCATTTCTTTCTTGTCAGCGTATACATGCAGCGCAATGTCTTCTTCTAGTGGTCACTTACTGCGTCCCTGTAGAACTTTGTTACGCAACAATATACCTTTTAGACTTCCTCCTCTCTTCCAGCACTATCCTATCAATTACTCAAGACCTAACAGCGTATGTTAGACCCTAAATATTTGAAATTAAAAAATGTCTGGATAGAATGTGGCACGTAAATAGGGTAGACCCCCATTATGGCAGGCAGGGCCTGTATGCAGAGCAGGCAAGGACACGTATACAGGTAGCGCAGCGACAGTATACAGGCAGGGATCTATACAGGCAGACAGGGCCAGTATACTGGCAGACACAGACGCCATCGCTTACGAGGAAGACAGGGACCCGAGTATTATAGGAAGGAAGGACAGTGTATTGGCTCAGGCAGGGGCAGTGTATAGGTAGGCAGGGTGGATAGTATTAGGCAGCCAAAGGCAGACTGTATAGTTGGTTAGGCACAGTGCTTGTTTATAGGCGAAAGCGGCAGGAGTATAGGAACGCGTCCAGCGGCCACAGGGGCATCCATCATGAGCCAGAGGCAGGGTATAAGGTATCCAGGTGGCAGGGCCATCGCATCTATTGCCAGGGCTAGGGTATAGGTATCCAGGGCTGGGCATCATGATAGCACCAGCGGCGAGGGCATAAGGTAGGCCAGGGCTCGGGCATCCATATTAGACCAGGGCAGGGCAGATTAAGTTAGCCGGGGGAAGGCATATATAGCCATAAGTCAGGATATAGGAGAGACAGGCAGGCTCAGATAGCCAGGGCTGGCGCATCCAGTAGCCAGGGCAGAGCATTCCAGTAGCCAGGGACGGGTAACATGTAGCCCTAGAAGGCTGGGTAAACTAGTAGCCAGGTGCAGGGCGTCATATAGCCCCCTCAGTGCAGTGTAAGGTAGCCAGGCAGGGTATAGGTAGCCAGGCACGCGGCTATGGATAGCAAGCAGGGTATCGGTAGACTCCAGGGCAGCGCGCATACATATGTAGCTCCGCAGGGTATCAAGTAGCCAGGTCAGGGTCTATAGCTCAGGGCTGCGGGTATAGGTAGCAGGCAGGGATTTATAGGTAGCCAGGGCAGGGTATAGGGTTAGGCCAGCGGCAGGTTAATAGGTAGCCAGGGTCAGGGCATCATATAGCCAGGCAGCGGTATCAGTAGCATCGGCTAAGCCGGACATCAGATCATAGGCAGGGCAGCGGCTATAAGTAGCCAGGCAGGGTATAGGTAGCCAGGGCAGGGTATAGGTAGCAGGGCATTGTATAGGTAGCCTGGGCGGGGCATCATAAACCAGGCTAGTGTTTCAATTAGCCAGGGGCAGGGCCATCATTAGCCAGGGCAGGGTCATCTAGTAGCCACTCGGCAGGGGACAGTATATAGCACAGGGGCAGGGGCTATCTATAGGCAGTCCAGGCAGGGGCAGTTATAGCCAGGGCAGGGCTATTAGATAGGCAGCCAGGGCTAGGGCAGTAATATAGCGCAGGGGCAGGGCTATTATAGGCAGCCGGGCAGGGAAGTATATAGCAGGGTAGGGCTATTAGAGGCAGCCAGGGCAGGGGCAGTATTATAGCCAGGGGCAGGGGCAGTATAGGCTAGCTAGGGCAAGGGGCAGTATATAGCCAGGGCAGGGCAGGGTGGCCCAAGCTTTTAGCCCAGGGAGAACGAGAGCCTATAGTATATAGCCACAGGGCAGGGACTTCACGGGGGCAGTATTATAGCTCCAGGGGCTAAAGGTACAGTATATAGCCAGGGAAGGAGCACGTATCTAGGCAGCCAGGGCGAGGGTAAAGTATATCTGGCCTCGCGGCCCAGGTGTCAGTATAAAGCTAGCTTGGGCAGTAGCCTCGGCTCGTATATAGGCCCAGGGTCAGGGCAGTCAGTATAGGCAGCCAGGGAGGGTACAGTATATGCAGCCGGGCAGGGAGCAGTATTAGTAGGCCGGGAGGCAGGCTCATTATAATAGCCCAGGGCAGGGCAGGGGCGTAGTATATAGCCAGTGCAGGCGCAGTAATATGGCCAGGGCAGGGCACGGGGTATTAGTTATTATTAGCAGGGCAAGGGGCAAGTATAATAGCGCCACAGGGCAAGGTGCAGTGACTAGGCAGCCAGGGCTGGGTCTCAGTATAGGCTCAGCCAGTGGGCTAAGTAGGGTCATGATAAATAGTCCAGGGCACGTAGGTGCCAGTATAGGCAGCATAGGGCAGGGCAGTATATAGCCCAGGGCAGGGGCGAGTATAGTGCAGCTAGGGCAGGGGCAGTTTGTATATAGCCAGGGCAAGGGCAGGTATAGGTCAGCCAGGCGAGGGGCAAGTGATAGGCAGCCCAGGGCCCGGGGCGCAGTAAAGGCAGGCATGGGACAGAATGTAGGTTTATATTATAAACAACTTAAAACGCAGTAATACCTACCACCGGACACCTCGCTGTCCTGTCTCCTATTCCACTCTGTTTAAGGGAGCCTGTGGTCGACTCAACTGCTCCAGAGATGTGCCAGGGGCCCGCCGGCATGCAGTGCAGCGAACTCGATGATCGTTATTTAATCGCAACCGCGCCCCTGATCCTCGCCGGCCTACATGGGAGCTGAACAGACGGGATCAATGTAGATCCCAGATGTCCATGCCAGATGGCCAGAATTGTTCACCGTGCGCGCGTGCCAGGCGGCGGCGCGTGATGGCTGAATGGCTCGGGGTCGGTGACCCGGGCATGCAGCTCAGATGTGGCGAAGCGGGAGGACCTGTCGGCCCCCTGCCACAGGGCGTCATCATATACCGGTTGCGATCGCGACCATGAATTTGCTGGCCCTGTCGCGATGCCACTCAGACCGGCAACTCGTTGGGGCCTCGCCTCGGGAGTGGGGACGCACCGTCTCCTCGGGGCTGCGATTCCGAGCCGGCCCTGCGATCCGGACCCTCAGCCGGGCCGCCGTGGCACAAAAATGACTCCGGTTTGCCCTATGGTCAGTATTCGGGCAATGCTTTCCGAACTTACACTTCAATAAATTCTTCGAGGCGTGTTGTAGTGTGAGATCATGACACAGTCATATGATAAAAGGTTTGCAGGCTTACCCACTGTTTATAATCTTGTTTTAGTTCTAAATATCTTGGGTGTTTGGCAACAGCCATTTCAAATTTGATTATATCTAATAACTGATGGACACTCGTAATATTTCCGGATTGAAATGAGGTTTCGATTTGTAATAATCACAAATGTGCAATATGCATTAAACCTAAATTTTTGACTGGCTGCAAAAATGTGCGGTACTCCTTTTAATATTTTACTATGTATATTGAGAAGTACTCCATAACTACTTTTTCTAACTGAATTTTCTGAAGCACAACTCATTGGTTTTGTAACCTCACTGAGCTATTGAACTTCATAGCCCAGTGTTATCATTGATGAGAAAGGTATTTAAGGTGGCCAATTGCAAGTTGTGCTCCAATATTTGAAATCTCCTGTGAAGAGTGCATCATGGGCTCCTCAAAGACTCAACTCTCAAATGATCTGAAAAAACAAAAAAGATTGTTCAAAACATAGTTGTTCTGGGAGAAGGAGTACAAAAAGTTGTCTCATGAGATTTAACCTCGTCCAGTTTCCACTGGTGAGGAGACATAGTAAGAAATGGAAGACACAGGGGACTGTTCTGTTAAGCCCCAGAGTGGCAGGCCAAGGAAAAATATCCAGAAGAGGCAGAGATAGAAGAATGGTGAGAACGCAGTCAAGGACAATCCACAGCGTCCCAACTCCAAGAGTCTGCAGCATCATCTTGATGCAGATGGGTCATTTGCTGCCATCGGTCAACAAACTACAGAACAATTTTGCACAAGGACGACAGCTGTATGGGAGAGTGATGCGAAAGAAGACGTGTCTGAAAATGCACCACACATACACAGAACGTCGCCTGAGTTATGGGTCAAAAGCACACTCGTTGAGTAAAGCCACTAATCATTTTGAAGAACGGTCCTGTGGCACTCTGATGAACCAAAGATTTGAGTTGATTTGGTAATCAAAAAGAGCGTTATGCATGGCGTTTCTCTATAGAACACTCCGAAATTCCAAGAAAAACACTTGCATACCAACTGTAAAATTTGTGTGGGCGGTTCCATAAGTTATGGGGCTGTGTCGGGCAACGGAATCTGTGTTAAGATGTGTGAGGGTCGCATGGATTCAACTCAGTATCGACAGATTCTTCAGAATAATGTACAAGAATCAGTGCATAAATTTGTAGGTTATGCCGAGGATGGATATTTCCAGCAAGAGACAATGATCCCAAACAACCAGCTCCAAAATCTACTCGGGCAGATTCATGCAGAGGATACAATTACAATGTTCTGGAATGCATCCCAGTCCCCAGATCTGAATATCATTCTGAACATCTGTGCCGGTAATACTTTGAAGCGGGCTGTACTTGATCAGGCGACATCAATACTTAACTGACACATGTCTGAATTGTTTTGTAAAGAGGAATGGTCAAAATACCTTCATACAAGATCACAGGTAACTGATTAAAAACTACAGGAGCGACCCTAGAGGCTGTTTATTTTGCAAAAGTGGATTTCGTACTAAAATATTCATCAGTCTCACTTTTCTGCCTGGGGTGCCCATACTTTTGCACCGCGATCTATAACTTACTGAGTTTTAAGTGATCATATTGCAACATTTTGCTGTTCAGTACAATAAAAACTCTCTCTTTCACTTTCATATCCGGAAATCATTACGTTGTGCCCATCAGTTATTTAGTATAATATCCTCTCAAATTTGAAATGCTGTTGAAAACTGCCCAAATAATTTGTAGAAACTGTAAAAATGTATAAGATTTCAATAGGGTGCAACTTATTTCTATATGCACTCTGTACTCACATTATGTTGTAAGTATCGATTGTAGAGGCAGCTATTAGACTCTATTCGGATTACCTCTGAGGAAGGTCTTAAAGCCATTAACTTCTTTCTGGAAGTCTAGAGGAATCCATAATTTTAGACGACATACTGAATTCATGTCCTGTCACTCCTGAATTTATTTTCACCTAAAGAAAGAAAATACGCGCTTTGTGTTTTACTCGACCGTATAGCATCTTAATCACCAGCTTCAGGGGCACTGGCAATGGGGGAGCCCTAGTGCTCCCACGATTGCAATTATGTTCCTGGGCGGGTGGGGAGAAACACATACGCGGTATTTGGTGAGGATATGATAAATAGACCGTCAATATATATCCTTCAGGTGGAGCTGCGTTTACAGTGAAGATGTATTTGTATTTTATGGATGCGGGGTGATGGATGCATCTTTGAAACTTTTGCTGAGTCTCTTTTTTAAATCATATTAACATGGACTAGATAGGTTCACTCAACTTATACATGGATGAGTTCATCTCTACATTCTCCTGGGACGTTGCGAATTTTCTCAAATATGGATTTTTACTCTTAAAAGATCCAACCAAAGTCGGATTGGAAGGTCACTTCTAGACACTAATAGACCTTCTCAGATGGGAGAGTTGGCTCCTACTGAAACCCTTAATGAGGGCATACTCTCTCGGTGGCAATATCTCTCCACCTGTGAAGAAAACTCTGTTTGATTTGGGAACTTTCAAGAAACAAATATGCTAATGATCTCTCAGGGAAAGGTTCTAGGATGTAGGGGTTTATCCACTCAAAAAACACCTTCAAAGAAGTTTATCAGAAATAGGCAATAAGAGAGGACAGGATTAGTCCTCTATTCGGTTCCGTAGGAGATTCAGAGAAAGAACCTCTTCTGACTGCGACGAGAAGTGACCTAGCGCATCACTTGGGAGTTCAGTGCTAAGCCCCGCCAAATTTGAGACATTATTTAACAGATATTGAAAAGATCCTATTACAGGCACGTAAGATCCTGAAGAAAGCCCAATATTTAACTATCTTTTCCCAAAGATTACATACAGAAAGGGACGTAGCTGGTGATCGAATGGCTAAAGCCATATCTGTGCACCTCCCCCTCCACTCTCCCAAGAATGGGAGAATAGTCGGCTTAGCAGGCCAATCACAATTGGGTGCATTTAAAGTGTGGCATAAGTCGCCAAATTATATCAAATGAGTTGTGAAATCGCCAAACAGATTGGAAATTGGTAAGGGAGATAAAATAGTTCAGTACTCCAGTTATATACTCTCGAGTATAAGCTCTCCGACTCCGAGTAAAGACGAGGGCCCACCTACTGTTGCCCACAAAAAAAACCGGGAAAGTTCTTGAACCTCGAGTATAAGCCTAGGAGTGCGGAAAACGCAGCGGCACTACTGGTCTGAATTTTAAAAATAGAAAAATTGAAGATACACTGAATAAAAATAAATAGGCAGTTTAATGTCCCCATAGGCAGGTTATAGGCAGGAATATAGGCAGTTTATAATGTCCCCTATTATGGCAGATATAGGTCTGTTATAGGCAGTTTGAATGTCCCCAATAGGCAAGGTTTTAGGCAGGGTATAGGTTGTTTAGGCAGGTATCGGAAGCTATATACAGTCCCATAGGCTAGGGATATAGGCACGGTAATTTGCCCCCATAGGCAAAGTTATGTAAGGCAAGGTATAGGTTCCACTAGGCAAGTTATAGGCAGCGTTTAGGTGCCTTCACCTAGTGCAGGTTATAGGCATGGTATACCGAGTCTCGTTCTAGCGCAATTATTAGTTCCCCTAGGATGGGTTATAGGCAGGTATAGGCTCCCCCTAGGTAGGTTATAGGCAGGTATAGGTCGTTAAGGCAGGTATAGTCCCCTAGGCAGGTATAGGCGCCCCTTATGGTAGGTTATAGGCATGGTATAGTCTTCTCTCCCCTAGGTAGGTTGTATAGGCATGCATAGTCCCGCCTGGGTAGGTTATAGGCAGTCTATAGTCCCTCCTAGTTAGGTTCTAGAGGCAGGTATAGCCCCTAGGTAGGTTGTATAGGCAGGTATAGTCCCCGTAGGAAGGTTATAGGACAGGTATGGTCCCTCATAGGGAGTTTATAGGCTAGGTAATAGCCCCCTAGGTTACGGTTTCTAGGGCAGGTATAGGGTCGCGTTATAGCCAGGTATAGGCCCGAAACTAGGCAGGTCTAGGCAGGCCATAGGCTCTCTCAGCGTTTTAATCGCAAAACGCACACCACTCAATTTACCACACTTTAGTTCTCGCACACGCTGCTCTCCGTATCCCTCGTAACATCCAGACCTCCTCGACATTGTCTGGCCTCACGCTGCCCGCGTCTACTCCTGGGCTCTCTCGCATAGGCGCGTGATGTCATCAGCCGCGCACGCAGCGTGGATGACACCACCTCGCTCACCCTGTGCCGGAAAACTACGGACAGACTGCGATGTATGCCCGACTTGCACTGGAGCTCCAACTGCGGAGCTCGGAAAGTCGCTCGACGCTAACTCTGCTCTCCGCATAGTGGTATCCTGTTACAAATTGTCATGCGCTCGGAGGAGTCGCATACAAGTGAAAGAGATAGTTTCGACAGTGACCCGGGCCCACCGCAAGCGCACCGGACACTGTCGGACCTAAGGTACTCTCGGTGTTCAGTATATACCGCTCATGAGGAGCCGGCTATATAACTGAAGAAGCGTTCCCTCGTCGGCGCACGGGCACATCAGCAGAAGCCCAACCCGAGCGCTCCGACAGTGACACGAGTATAAGCCGGAGGGGGGATTTTTCAGCACATTTTTGTGCCTGAAAAAAAACTCGGGCTGTATATATCGAGTTATACCGGTACCTATTCAAAGGGATTCAATCAAACTGTATTTCAGTTGGTGTTATTTATTTGGCGACATGTCCCTGCGGTCTGAACTGCAAGGGTAAAACCAAACGGGAGTTCAGAAGGAGAATAGGGGAACATGTAGGAGATGTCAAAAGACGTATGGACACACCTATTGCGAGGCACATTTGGACTAAAACAATGAGGTAAATAAGATGCTACGTAGGCCGGTGTTACCACGGCTTATTCTCTGACGGTTGGAACTTGTGGACTGCGCCGGATTGCGCTCGCAAATTCCGTCTTCAATTACAAGGGGTGGGTACGGGGGCTCCCACGGGGACCGCGGCTCCTAGCACTCGGCGCCGCCGCAATAGACTTTACGCAATTATAACGGCGGTATTGCGCCTGGAGAACGTGATCGTCAACTTAACACCCGCCTGGCGCGGATTCGCCTGAGCAGGGAGGGTGCGAGGAAGCCAACTGTTTCCCCTATACGAGCAGTGGATTAACGTATTTTAGCTCTCGCGGATTGGGCGCCGTACTGCCTAGCGCTCTAAAAATTCCGGAGTGGAGTACTGCACCTAATTCCAGCGGCATCGAATATAGCCTGATCGTGAACAACCCGGCCCTTAAACACAGTTCAGGGGGATACCAATATTATTTTGACCCCTCCTCATACGAGTGGGTGGTGACTGGGAATAAATTAATCTTCTCCAAGAGAAACACAGTGGATTTACTCAAGACTGGACTGTGCTAGTATCCATGTGTGTCTGAAATGAATTCGCTTTCCTTTTCTCATGTATAAATTTGGAATATTTCTCCCCGGATATTGTCCCTCTCTATTTGGTGGATTCCTTTTTCACTTGGTACTATAGGCCTATAATTCAGCACCTATAAAGCAGGGTTATCCTTGGGTAATAGTCCTATTTTTGCCAATACGCTTTAGTATTTTTTTCTAATCAATATGGCCATACTTTGAGCCATGCCACATTGTTTATTTATAACTGTTGCAATATCATTTTAATCCATATATACAGGAGAAGACTAAATCAGCAGCGGCACTAACACAGTCTTCGTTTTTTTTTTACTTTTAGTCACTGATTAGATTATCAGTGGACAAGACACAATCGATACTTAGCCCTCCTAACTGGCGTTTCACGCAACAGCAGCTCTTCTGTCTCAAGCGAATTGCTGGGGAGAGACCAGAGACAGTCTGTTGCTTATTTAAAACTCTCCCTTTAAGCACCCGTTTGGTGTCCCGGTCCTTTTACACAAAATACAATTAAAATGAAAAACTCATCTTATAAAAACAGATACTGATAGAGCGTTCCTTCATTCACACCTAGGCTCGGACACTATATGCTTTGTGTCTAAGTATCCGATTTCGATTACACGTATGTAGTCAATTTGGTCTATGTCTATCAAAAATTTTGGACATCCTGATCCCATAACTCATTCAATACCTCTCAGCAAACCTGAATAACAAGAGTTATCATCGCCATGTTACATTCGTTAAATGATCAATCAAGCGACGGATACTCCTTTCCTGATTTTACTGAGACTATTATACTATGTTCTTTATTCTTTTATATAGGGTCTGTATTGGTTTTCCACAATATAGTAATAATTACAAACTGCACCTTAGTTGCAATACACTCCACAAATTTCGATTTGCATCTCACGCGGGTTCATGTGTGATGAAAAGATTCTCACTGTATGTTGAAATCTAGGTCACTAACATATCAGTATTTTTGTCATCTATTTTTGGACATAAGGAAACAATTGCACATTATGATTAATCCTACAGGGAGCTAGATCCTGAAAAAAAAATTTTTGTTTCTCTTTTAATATCATCAAACTCTTCCAGACTAACTAAAATTGTGTCTCGCCATTATTCCTCTACATCTCACTAAATGAGAAAACCACAGGGGGGTCATTAATTAATATCTCTAAAATCGCATTTTAATACTGATGTCAGATAGATTCGTTACTTACAAAGGGCTTAATTTTATGTCACATAACACAAGCATTCTTGATTATTCACAATTCCAGATATGATGTATTAGCAAATCGCTGCTGGAGAAAGATTAATTAATATAAAGTTTTTTTAAAACAAACAACAAAGGTGATAATGAATATAATTGCTGAAGGTGAAAATAATCCGACGGTAGTTCGGTAGATGGACTTACCCTGGTAGTACATGACAGATATCGATCGTGACTGTGGACAAGCGATCTTTTTTGACCCTACCTCTGAGGATAACATTTTTGGAAGAAAAAAAAATCTAAAGATAAATTCTTGGGGGGTATTAAATCTTTTTTTTTTTCCCTTTGTCCCGGGCTCGGCATTTCCCCTTTTTTTAGTGCGTATTAAGGGGATGTAAAGGCTTTGACATCCCCCTTTATCTAAATTAACATTACCAGAAAAAAATAGGTTTTAAGGAGTTTGGTGAGGATGTATGTAGTGTTTTAAGCCCGGGAAAAAGGGGGGAACTTTTGTCATTAGGGATGAGAATATTATGGGGAAGAAGCAAATCGAAAATTTGGGGGGATCAACAACTTATAAAAAATTAAAAAAAGGGACCCGACAAAAACATAAAAAGGGCGGTTTGCAAACTCTTCTCCAAAAAGGTGTGCAAAATAACTATCTATCCAAAGTTTAGCAGAAAGGTTTATTTCCCAAAAAAAAGTCTAAAAACCCCATTTGGATTTTTTACCTAAAGTACACAAGAATTTAGATCGTCCTCCAGGGCCCAATATTCCCAGTAAGGTTTGTTACGGAACCTATTTTCCAGTATTTAGATGGTTTTTTGAGACCGTTACTTGCTATTGTCCCCCATTTTTTGTTTGACACAAAAACATTACTTCAAAATTTAGAAAATTCAATGTTTGCCCAGGTTCAGTCTAGGGCAACAATTTGTTTGTCAGCCTGTACACGAGGATAATACACAAAGATGGGATTGCAAAATTAGTCGTTTTTATTGAGATCTAATGGGGAAACCCTGGACTTTGGGGGGTTTTTTTGGAGCTATTGGAATTTATTTTGGGAAAAATATTTCTTTTTTTCAAAATAAATGGTTAAAAAGCAGGGCACCGCGATGGGTACCCCGTGCACCCACTTTTCGAAATTTTTTTGGATTTTGGGAAAACAATATATATTTTAAAATGTAAAAAATCCATATATAAAAATATATACGCATTGGTCAAGATTTATTGACAAGTGCTGTTGATTTTGGTCTGGTTCAGAACCCCCTTTTCATAAATTTGTGCGTACATAAAATAAATGATGTAAATATAATTTTACAGTAATTTTGGAGGTAGTAAAGTTGTTTACCTAAATTGGAGATAGAATTAAAAAATGATGCTTAATAACAAAAGGGCATGGGAAAACCCCAATCAAAAAATTCCCTTTTTAAAAATGTATTTTTTCATCCCTGTATGTGACTAACTCACTCCCATAGGGAAAATTTTTTCTGAGGTTAAAACGGAACAACAGTGTTTACGGTGATTTATAAAACAATCGTTGATTTAAAAAGGGAGAGGTTGAGATCGCGAGGTAACGGGGAGAATAATTTCAAAAGCTTTCCCAAAACAAAAAAAAAGGAAAAATCTACTGATAGGAAGAAAAGAGGGAAAGAATGGAAGATTTTTTTTTTTTTCCCAAATATAGTGATTTTTAATTATTAAAAAAATACAGTACAAAAAATTTGGCATTTTTTGCAGCAGATACTGATTTGAAGGAAAAAAACAGCTGACCCCTGTGGTTTTCATTTAGGATGTGGGAAATTTTTGCAGAAAATTTAGTTGGGAAGATTTGAGGAGATTAAAAGGAAAAAAAAAATTTTTTTTCAGATTAGCTCCTGTAGGTAATCAAAATGTGGCAATTTTTCCCTTATGCCCCCAAAATATGCAAAAAAAATTTATGTTTGGCCCTGTTAAACAAACAGTGAAGATTTTATCACATGCAAATAAATTTTTGTGGTGTTTTGCATTTAGTGCATTTGTAATTATTACTATAGGGAAAAACGATCAGACCCCTATATAAAAGAAAAAAAGAACATAATACTCAGAAAATCAGGAAAGGGGGTACCTCGCTTGATTGTTCTATACAAATGTACATGGAGGGATACCTCTGTTTTTCTTTTTGCGGGTATTGAACGATTATAGGATAATGAAATTTTTGAAAAGCATACCAAATTGCTACAACGTAAATCGAAATGGATACTTAAAAACGGAAGCTTGGCCCACTAGGTTAATGAAAAGGAACGATCTATCAGTGTTTTATAAATTTTGTTTTTTAAAATTGTATTGTAAAAAGGTACCGGGACACAAAGGGTGCTAAGGGAGAGTTAAATAGCACAGCTGTGCTCTCTCCCAGATGCCTTGAAAAAGGCCTGTTTTTGGTAAAAAGTCCTAGGCAGGATCTTTGTGCTTGTTCACGGATATCTATCATTGAATAAAAGAAAAAAAGAAAGAAGCTTGTGAGTGCCCTCTGTTTTTTCTTTTCCCGGAAAATTGATTATTGCATTCTCGTTTTTTGCGGGAAGCACCACAGGAATGTAAGGATTGTTTTTCGAAGGGGAAGTTTGTATTTTGAAGCTGTTTTATTGGGTTGTGCCCCTCGTTTGTCTCTTACCTACTAATATCATTTTAATATTTATGCATGTTTTTTATAAATAATTTACCAGTATAATGTAGAGCTTTCCCTTTGGAAGCTTCTTTATTGGGGAGCAGTATTGTACCAGGATGTATATGAGATGTGGGGGTAATTAAAAATGTAGCCATAAAGTATATTTTTCGAGAAAAGCATTTGGGGGTTTTAACCCGCCCTATCTATGTCTAACATGACTCTTTTTATCCCGCTAATGAAGTATGTTACGGACATCTGTCCCAAAATTTTTGGTGTACTCATCCAGTGTTGTATTCCTGATATGCTGGTTGGTTACCCCAGCGACGCATGGCGCTCAGCGCATGCACGGCTGTCTCGCGCCATCTTTATTTATCCGCGCATGCGCACTTTGGTCATTTGACTACAGCGGCCATTTTTTGAATATCCGCGCATGCGTTGCAGATTCACCGGGACGCTGCTTACTGCTCGGAGTGGGATCAGCTCTCTCCAATAGATATGCCGTTTTACTTTGTGGCGGAAGTGGCTGATAATCAAAGGGATGGTGTTCTAATGAGTGGCAGGTATTTGATTCTATAAATAGTTGGTCAAAGATAGGAAAAGCTGTGGGATCTGGACTGGCATATACACACTAAGTGCCCACCATGGAGTCATAACTTTTTTTGTCTTGGGCTGTAGGCACCTAGCTTTGGTGAAGACTTTGTTTCTGGAAGGTTATGTTTTTTTCCTGTATTAACATATTTAAAATTTTGATTTAGCTGGTTGACTTTTTTTAAACCCATTAAAAATCCCGTTGCCTTTCTATCACCTCGAAAGTCTGCCCCTTTCCTTTGACCTGGAACAACAAGGGATTTTCCGCCCCCGGACTGCCGCTCACGGATGTTTTTTCTTTTTCGGACAAATTTTCTTAAAACTAAGATGGTTGTCGTGAAAATCCCAGGAGATCACAAATTTCTGAAATACCCGACAGCCCTTCTGCACCCAAAACCATGCCCTTCAAAAGGGATCAAATCACCTTCTTCCCCATTAAAAGTGGGTTTTAAGCAGGGGATTGTCTTGACCCCGTCTACTGCCTAAAGCATGATTGCCGCAATGGATTTGTGATTAGAAATTAAGTGTTAAAGAGCAGTGGGGAAGGTTTTACCCAATAAAGTGGCCCCTGAGTGTATATATATATATATATATAATATATATATATATATATTAAAATATACAGTAGTAAACTTGAAAAGAATCACTTACTTGAAAGGTATAAGATGCTATGAACAAGGGCTTAGTATCTAGCCAGAAACGCGTCAGCCTTTACCATTGCCTGTATTACGCTATTTTTATCCTTATGCACGAAGATTGAAATAATAAATAAACAGCTTTTATACCTTTCAAGTAAGTGCTTCTTTGCAAGTTTACTACTTTATGTGTCCTGCGACTGGGGATTGCACCTGCTTTGGAATTGGGTTTGGCCGTATGAGGCATACCAGATGATTGAAGACTGCAATCAAGGTGAGCTCTAAATCCTTCACTATTGAAATGTTGTTTCATATATATATATACACACACACACATAAACAGACACATATCCATGCCTGTTATAAGTAATGATTTGTATGTTTAGTGTGTGTATGTATGTGTGTGTGTGTGTATATATATATATATATATATATATATATATATATATATATACACAAATTATATATAATGATTTATGTTTAGTGTGTGTATATATGTGTGTATGTATACATGTATTGTAAGCGGTCGCTTAGCTCTGAGACGCCATCTTTGTCCGTCTTGGGGGTTCACGCTTGGCTTTTTGGATTGCCGTCCTTGGTAGGACGATATTGGCACACAAATTTTCCGACAACGGGGAATATTTTAAACTTGCCTTGGCCAGCTTTATTGAGGCACACAGTTTATAGAACAAAAAAAAAAAAAACACATAAAAAGAAATCCTCGGCCATCTGGCCTCTAGCTCACATCCGGAGTCTCTCTCTGTCCAGAGGTCTGTTCATATCGCACAGCACCTCAAAATTACAGTATCCACTGTATACCAGGCTTCCCTTAAGCCTCTGGGGACCAGAGCTCTGTTCACAGCTTTGCTGCTCCAATCATCCAGGTAACAACCATGCCCCCTGCTCACCTGGAGTACCAGCCTTTTAATAGGCCTAGTAAGACCTGGCACTGGAACATGGGGACGGGCTTCCACCCAACGCTATAACTGTCCCAGGAAAGGAGACCCATACCTGGCAGCAAGGCAGCCATACTAGCTACCTGTGTCATTAACCTATTGCTACTAACACCAAAAAGTTCCCTTCCCCCACTGAGCTCAGGTTTTCGGTGGCACGTCTGTAGCAGGTATCCTGCTGAATTCCACCTAGTGGCAGAAACCTGCAACTGCACAAGGTCACTCTACAACATCCCCCCCCCCCCCCGCCCCTTCTGTGATAAAAAAAAACCATAGGTCTTTTTCACCCTGTGTAATCAACCCTCCAGGATTACAGATCCTACTTTGGGGTAACATCTTCCCTACCTCTTCAGGGGCAGAGGTGACATTGTTCACATACACAGCTGAGGGCTCATCCCATGCATTCACCCTACAATGGGTGACAGACCCGTCATGCACGCACTGCAACCAGGATGTTATCACCGTCAGCCCGCATGCCGACATTCACAGGGTTACTACTGACAGATCCAAAACCAGGGCTATCATACCTAGTATTCTTCTTCCAAACACAGACTGCCTTGTCATTGTACCCACTGGGCAGTGTCTTCACTAATTTGCGTCTCACATAAACAAAGAACTCCTGGTTGGACCCAGCAACACCTGAGCCCCAACCTTCTACCTCTTTGTTGGCAGTAATACAATGAGACAAAAATTTCTCTCAAGTCCTATGGTCCTCACTGACCATCTCCTCTTTATTCTCTGAGGTGGAGGCTACCTGGTCTACACTTAGCCCAGCCTCCTTACTGGATGCGCTGTCTGAGGACTCGTTAGTCCCTCCGTACCCTTGACTCACAGCAGTGGGATGACCATATTCACGGTCTGTCTGTTCCTATTCATGCACTACCCTTGCATGATTACGGTGGTCACTGGCACTCACCTGAGCTTTACAGCCAACAGCTTTACCTGTGGTGACCATCTCAGTAGGCTTACATTTCACTACAGGGGCCACAAACCATGCATGTTCTGCAATAAAGACCTCATCACGATCAGTATGCCTCAAAATAATTTCAGAATCACCATTGACAACCTCTGTAGACAATTTGTCCGAAACCATGACATTACCTGGCACCTCACCAGTGTCAGAGGACACATTCTCCTGTAACACCTCTAACCGGCTCTGTCTAGCAGCTAACCCTCTGCATCAACGGGTGGAGATGTTTCCTTCACATCCCCTATAACCATCTCTAAGGGAGAATAATCAGCTTCTTTCTGGGATACTCCTACATCTTGCACACCATCAAATTCACACCATCGGTTGGAGGCATTGGCAGACACATTTTTAAATGGAATATCAATCATTTCTTTAACACCAGGTGCAGTGGATATCTGGCTACAAATGGCACACACCTGTAGGTGGCCACAAACCACAGAACATACCAACTCTGTAAAACTGTTACTACTGTCCTCCATAACCTCCGGGGAACATTTATTAACTGCCACAGAACCAGGCACCTCTTTATCATTTGAGGATTCAAACACGCTCACCTGCCCCTCAGTAGAGTTTAAGTCTACATCCATCTCTGTGGTGTCCAGCAGCTCATTCTTTCCATCACCACGATCACTGCAGTCTTTTTGACCATTGCATTAAAAACAACTGGAAATACAGAAACCATTGGGGTAAGTGATGGACTACAGGTCCGAGCACAACCATTCTCTTCATTCCCTGCAATGCCACAATCCGGCTCTCCATCACACAGCGTCCTCTCTGGAATACACTGCTTAGGGCTACCCACAAAATCTGCCTTAGAACATGTTTCCTTTACACAAGTATTTCCATCACTCTCTGAGGCCTCATTCATCCAGGCATACACCTCACTAGGGTCTGGACACACCCTCTTTAATACAGTCTCCTCACACATTGTAGGAGAGCAATCATTCCCAGTATTTGCCTTTTCCCTTCCCGGCAACACACAGTCAGTGTTCACACTGGGACAGAACTGCTGGCCATCAATCACTGGACCCACATTACCTGCACTACTTGTTGTCCACCAATACCACTAGGAATGCACCTGCAACTTCACACTTTGCCTTTACTTCACCCATAGTCCTGACAGCCGAAATGAGGGAAGTCCCTGCCAAGACACCTGGACTTTAGGTTCTCACAAACCTCAAGCCTATGCACAACAGTCCCACAAAAGGTTTCAAAATGCATTGGAATGGTCTTACCATATTCCAGACAGGTCCTCACACTGGGTACGATGTCCGGGTGCACTTTGGAGACATCTTGGCGACACTCCAGGTCCACCCACACTGGGAGATCAACCACGAGCAACCAATGCATTTGTGGTTACGCTTTTTCTGACCTCCAGATCAAAGGACCTTTAGCACATCCTGCTCTATGGCCGCTCCAGCACAGCTCCTCCTGCTGGACCGTGGCGGCTTCTTACTGTTGAGGTTTATTGCCCTTAGTAACGATGGGATCCCTGTACGTTTGCTGTCTGGTCTTTCTGGGACTTAGCTCACACTTGGGAAGAACCCAGGACCTCTTAGCAACAGGACATCCTTTTGAGCATGTGCCCCCCGGTACAATATGAATTGGTAGATTTTGTGGTTAATATCTTTACTTGACACTGTGTAACCAGGCTCCTCTTTACCCCCACGCCAATGCTATATATTTAATCAACACAGTGTATCAACGTTGCTATGGAAATATTTTCATCATTTTATCTTTTTCACAATCGTGACATACATAAATTATTAATGATACTTGCGATAGTCAATAGCAAACGTATCCACAGGCATAAATTTACAGTGCAGTCCGTCCTCACATAGCGTGTAGCTGGAGGTAGCAATCAGACAGGCGGCCGACTGTACAGGTGTGTGACGTTTTGAGGCAACGCTCCACCTCTTTCTCATGCACATCCCCATGCCGTGTTCCTTACGTTTAAATACCTAACCCATTTCTACTTGCAACTATGTATATCTTACAGAAAAACTTTAAAATTTTACTGTTCATTCATTCCCTTTGGAGCTAAAGTCTATATATTATGAATCCACTTCGCTTCTTTCTTTAAAAGACATGTCTTTAAATCCTCCTGTTGGCATACTTCAATCCCCTCTAAAACACACCAGCGTAAATCTGACGAGAACGGATGTATGCCCTCAGTAATCATTACTCTCTTGACCTGATGTATTTGACAATCCAAAATTTTCAGCAAATCATTGAGAGTATAATACAAGATATTAATTTAATAGAAGAAGAGTTTAAAATCTCATTTAAGATCTATCATTTTAATCAGGTGAATGCAGATATGAAAGCAAATATTGATAAATTGAATAATCTACTACCACAGAACAAACTAAAGAAATTTGAAAGGGATAATAGAGACTATTTACATAATCGTGTGTACACATGGGCAGAGGACCGCATGCGGTTTCGCAGTTTGATAAAATAAGAACAGGGGCTTCGGAAAGCTACTCTTCAGACTTCGAACTGTCAACAGGTCCATGGCGAATGCAGTTAAGGTCGACAGTAAAAAAATCAGATAAAGTGGAACCTTTTTTGGAGACACAAAGCTCCAATGAAGAATTTGACCCAGAGAGAATTATGTGAGAAACCGCGGAGGAAACGTCCGTCGGCCAGGAAGCCAGAGGAAGAAGGAGGATATAGTTGATGAATTGCTTCTCAACATTTCATCTAAGGAAATGACTGATGCACAACAGGCAGTCATTAATAGAGGATTGAACTTTGCCCCTAGATGCACCAATACGTTGTTTGATTTCTCTGTAAATGTTTTTAAATAATGCAGAGCTATAAGAGTTAAGATGTTTTTTCAGGATAAAAAAAAGTGATACAGTGGAGGGCTTGCATAAAATTTCAAGGAAGTTGTATAGATCCAGTCAGCTTGATCCAGAAATTAGTAGTCCAGCATTGGATGTGTTTAGTCAAATGGTAACGAAAGAGGTGTCTGAACAGTGGTCTAAGAACATAAAATTTGATGAAGATAGATTGTCTAGGGAAGAAAAACAAGCTATGTTACAATTGAAAAGTGATAGTTCCCTTATGATAAGAAAGGCAGATAAGAGTGGATCTACTGTGATTATGGACACTAGTCAATACAGGCAGTCCCCTACTTACATCGTTCCGACTTACATACGTCCCCTAGTTACAAACGGAGACTTATGGGGCATGGCTGACATTCAACACTGAGTCACGCCCCATGATAACCAAGTGCCAGCATGCCACAGCTGAACATGAGATACAGAACGTTAGGTGAAATCTTCTAAAAAAGGGCACAGACAGCAAAACAAATGTAAAAACTGTTCCCTGCACTATCCAAATTTTTTTTTGCTGTAATTACATTTAATAAATATACCTGTTCCGACTTACATACAAATTCAACAGTCCCTATCCCGTTTGTAACCCGGGGACTACCTGTATATGCAAGAAGCAAAACAACAGCTTGGGTATACGTCAGTATACCGTCGTTTAGAAGCTGATCCTACTAGAGAAATTGCTAGATAGAGGAAATATTGAGTGAGGCAGTGCTTCAAGGATTAATTACTGAACGAATTAAACAAACATTAATTAAAACTAACCCACGTACTCCTATATTCTACCTTGTACCGAAAGTGCATAAGTCCATCCAGAACCCCCCCGGTCACCCGATTGTGTCGGGTATCGGCTCTTTGTTAGAGTCTTTATCTGCGTATGTTGATACTTTTTTGCAGACAGCTACAAAGAGAGATAAACATTGTCTGAGAGATACAAGTGAATTCCTAAGACAATTAGGAGACTGTAAATGTGAAGAAGAATTATGGTTCTGTACATTAGATGTGGTCCCCTGTGACTCCAAGTTACACAAATATTTTTATGGCGTATTTTGAGACCAAATATATTTTGTACTACCCTTATTTAAAAATGTGGGGTTGTGGTTAAGATTTGTAGATGGTGTGTTTGTCACAAGGCGAGGTACAAGAAAAGAATTGGGATTGTTTGTAGAACAGTTAAACAACATTCATCCGTTGATCCAATTTTCTCCCAATGTGAATAGAGATGTAATACATTATCTAGACGTGGAAGTCAGGAAAACAGGGAATACGATACAGACTACATTATATACTAAACCGATAGAACGTAATAATGTACTACATAGGAGTAGTCAACATGCCCCTTATACATTTAGGAGAACAGTTAAAAGCCAGATTGTTCGTGCACATAGAATATGTTCTGATGATAAATTATATGAAGAACAAACAAGTAAATTGATTTCTAAGTTCGTAGCTCGAGGTTATGTAAAGGAAGAACTGCAGATGATTGCTTGTGAAGTAGCTGGTATAGAGAGGAGCCATAGAGATAAAAACAAGAAGAAGGGAAATTAAGAACATTTTACCTTTGTAAGCAATTATGATAAACATAGTGCTATAATCAAACGCACTATAATGAAACATTGGCAAATTCTTGGAAGTGATGAAAAATTTGGTTATCTATTTAAAGAACCCCTGTTTTTTGTATACCGGAGAGGAAAAACTATAGGTAGATATATTACATCGTCAGATATGAAATCACCTGTAAAAGGAAGGCAAAAGGTTTTAAAAACTACCCGTAAGGGCACTTTTCCTTGTTTGAATTGCCAAAACTGCAGTAGCATAATAAAAGGATCGTATGTGAATAATCCAACTTTAGGTCCCAAAGTGAAGATAAATGGATTCTTTACTTGCGATACAAAATCAGTGGTTTATTTTTTAAAGTGTCCCTGCGGTAAGGGATACATTGGTCAGACCTCTCGGTGTGTGAAGACACGTATTGCGGAACATCGTTCAGCGATTAGAGTAGCTTTGAGAACTGATAGTATAAGTCAGTCACAAGAGGACAATAAGAGTTAGTTTGGAGAGAGTTCAGTGGCACGACATTTTTTAGAGCATAAGCATAATGTGTCAGATTTACGCTGGTGCGTTTTAGAGGAGATTGAAGTATGCCAACAGGAGGATTTAAAGACATGTCTTTTAAAGAAAGAAGCAAAGTGGATTCATAATATGCAGACTTTAGCTCCAAAGGGAATGAATGAATAGTTAAATGTAAAAGTTTTCTGCAAGATATATATAGTTGCAAGTAGGAATGGGTTAAATAGATGGGTTAGGTATTTAAACACAAGGAACACGGCATGGGGATGTGCTTGAGAAAGAGGTGGAGTGTTGCCTCTAAACATCGCACACCTGTGTGGTTGGCCGCCTGTCTGATTACTACCTCCATGCTACAGGCTATGTGAGGACAGACTGCACTGTAAAATTATGCCTGTGGATACGTTTGCTATGGACTATGCGACAAATCGCAAGTATCATTAATAATTTATGTCTGTCACGATTGTGAAAAAGATTAAATGACGAAAATATTTCCATAACAACGTTGATACACTGTGTTGATTGAATATATAGCATGAGAATGTGCCCCCCTGCAGACATCCAAAACAGAGGTCAAGCTGGTCACCCAAGGCAACAGAACCTCCAACCACAGTCTCTGGGCATTAAGACAACTGACTAGGTTTAATAACAGTCTTTTGAACTGTTTGCTGGGTGGTCATATGGAGCGCCAGCTCAAAATCATCCTCCATAGTCAAAACAAAATTTTCGAGGCAGGAACAGTCTCTTTACTAGGGTGTGTTCCCTGTCTCTCAGTCTCTTGATCCACTCAGGCAGTCTCTTTTATTCCCTACCAAAGCACAGTCTCTTTAGACAAAAGCTGCTGCGGGTGTGTCTCTCTTCAGATAATTCCTTGCTCATACAGAACTAACACCCAGCAGTCCTATGTAAACTACATTTTTCTACACTACTTTGTGCACACATCAGTTAGTGCCAATCTTTGCCCATTGCATAACTGAACCAATTGTAAGCTGCCACTTAGCTCTGAGACGCCATCTTGGTCCATCGTGGGGGTTCACGCTTGGCTTTTTGGATCGCTGTCCTTGGTAGGACGAAATTGGCACACAAATCTTCTGACACTGGGGAATATTTTAAACTGACCTCAGCCAGCTTTGAGGCACACAGTTTATAGAACAAAAAAAAAAAAAAACACATAAAAAGAAATCTTCAGCCCTCTCTGTCCAAAGGTGTGTGCCTATCGCACAGCACTTCAAAATTACAGTATCCACTGTATACCAGGCTTCCCTCAAGCCTCTGGGGGCCAGAGCTCACTTCCCAGCTCTGCTGCTCCAACCCTCCACGTAGCAACCGCACCCCCTGCTCACCAGGAGTACCAGCCATTTAATTGGCCTAGTAAGACCGGGCACTGAAACATGGGTACAGCCTCCCATCCAACGCTATGACCGTCCCAGGAAAGGAAACCCATACCTGGCTGCAAGGCAGCCATACTAGCTACCTGTGTAAGTAACCTATTGCTACTGACACCAAAAAGTTTTCTTCCCCCACCAAACCCAGGCTTTCGGTGGTACATCTGTAGCGGACATCCTGCGGAGCTTCACCTAGTGGCAGAAACCTGCACAAGACCAATCTGCCACAGAATGTATGTACTGTATATGTGTGTGTGTATACACACACATACATTATATATATATATATATATATAGTAGAAAGGCACAAGTGACTATCATGGACGGACGATATTGTCACCGATCTGCCTGAAGTCGGAGAAGCAAAGCCCATTATTTCTGGTCTCAACGGCAGTAGGCCACTGACTCGTTTATATTATTAGTATGGCGGCAATGCCGTTATCCGGGTCGGGTTGTTACTGGAGCAGTCAGAAGACTTGGGTGGGATGACTACTCCCACATTCCAGGCCAGGAATTACCGTGGCTATATAAGGCCAGCAGGCTCAGGTGAGAGGGGGTGTGGTTCCCTATCTGACCAATCTGCTCAGTGGAGCGAATGTTTGTCTGAGAGCCAGAGCTGGGCCTTGCGATCCCTGGAAACTGAGACCTGCATGTGGTTCTCTAACTCTGGGAAACAGAAAACACGGTACTCCCTACAATTGGTGTCTCGGATGTGGGCAAAATTCTGTAATGCATCAACTGCATGTCCTGAGTTAAGTTGGCTGCCACCCTAAGAGACCAGACAGGTGTAATGGAATAGTTGCTAAAGCACCTGGTGCAGGTCAGAACCCAACAGCAACAAGCCCATGCCGAGTCTGTGCGTTTGCACCAGGAGACCAACCAGCTCCTCATCAGGCAGATAGCCATCATGGAGGAAGCTATTAGGGTGAAGGAGACCCCAGCAACACCCCGCCAGGAGGACGGACAGCAGACACAGAAAAGGGAACAAAACACCCTGCAGAAGATGACCACAGAAGACAACGTGGAAGATTTCCTTACAGTCTTTGAGCAGGTCGCCGAACGGGAGATACTACCAGACGGTGGATGACTTGGTAGGCTTGGCAGAGAGATATCAGGCCATGGAGAACTCTATAGCTGATCCTGGACCCTTTGCCCCTCCCTACTAGTGTACCCAAAGTGACTCTGAAAGCCAAAGAAGGTGTCCTAAACTCCCTAGAGACGCCCGTTCCAAGGCCAAGAGCATGCCAGAGCTGACATTCAGACCCACTGTCAGGAAGAACGTCTGCTGGAAATGCCACACTGCAGTGCATATAGCAGCCCAGTGCCCTCACAACTTGGAAACCATGGACTGTTCCGTGGGGTGGCGTACATCCCTGTTTGCACATTCGGCGTGCACAGCTGTGTTGAAAACGGAGAAGGGACTTTCCCTCTGTCTAATCAAGGTGAATGGCACCCCTATCATGGGACTCCTGGACTTGGGGAGCTTGGTCAGTCTCCTGACAGCCCATATTCCACATGTATTTGGTCCCAGGTACGTCGTTGAGCGAATCCGTTTCAGAAACAATGGTTTGTCGAGCTGAATTTACTAATTTTTTCACGAACGCGAATCTGAACCAAATTTTTACCGCATTTCGGTAAATTTGAGTTCGCGGGACATGCTTTCGTCTTCCTTATTACTTTACTCTTTCAGCTGCTTCTTCAGTTTTGGTGTACTAGCCAATCAGTGCCAGAGCACAGAGGGGGGTCAAAAACATCACCAATGAGGGTGTATGGATTCTCGGCTGTAAAATCAATGATCACCTTCTATGTGTATGTCAGTGTATTTTCCTATTGAACGCCATTTCGAACTTACTTCTGTAACGAAACACACTGCTAGCCTCTGTGTTGCTTGTGTTTGCCAGGCAGGCAGAAAATCTCCATTTTCTAGCGATTTTTCACAGGAAAAGTGCTAGTTAGATTTAGTGGGGGTAGTGGACTGCTAGCTAAGTGAGTCATACACATCAATAGTTAGGGAGTTTTGTATAGGTATTGTATAGTGTATAGTTTTGTATAAGCTGGTGAATTTTTCCCATTTTTTTTCCAGAGTGCCCAAAGTCATTTTCCTGTTTTTGGGGGTCCAGCCACTGCAGAAATGACACCATCAGCAAATCTTGCACTTAGAAGAAAATGAAGTGTTGCGAGTGTTGCTTCAGGTCTCTTCCATAAGACTGGGTTTAACAGATATTTCCATTTAAAGAAATTCTATTTTCTACACCTATTTGCCAGTTGCAAAGTATAGGCATTTAAGAACACCTGTTGATTTGCTGTCAGGGTTTTCCATAAGACCTATTTCACAGTATTCCATATACAAAATTCTGTTTATAATCTTTTTGCAGTTTCAAAGTTTGGCATTTAGAAACTCTGTTAATTTGCTGTCTTTAGGAGAAGGACTGTGAACATATCTTGACCTTTTTAATATTTATATTTTTAGAAAATGGAGGTGAACTAGAGGTGGTAAGCGCAGCAAGGCATGGGGCGTTGAACGTGGAGTAGAAGGTATGAGACAAGGCGCTCGCTTGACAACACCAAATGGACCGTCAGGCCTGTACTTAGCTTGGTCAGTTCCTATGAATCTTCATTATGAAGAGCGTCGGCAATTGTTCTTCAGTGTTAACACAACTGCATCAGCGGTTTTTACCTCCTCCGTTCTCTCAGTCATTGAGCCACAAATGTTGTCTCATCTCGTCTTCATCAGTCCAACCTGAAGCAAACTCAGGCCCAAAGGTCACCAAATGTATAGACGCTCGAATTAATCCATATTCAGAAGAGCTCTTTGATAGACCACAATGCAGTTGGGATCAGAAGGCATTTCAAAAGATCAGAGGCACCAAAGGGAGGAATTTGTCTGCTCTGATGCCCAATCGCTGATTGCCATCAGAGGAGGAGAAGGAAAATTGGTCCGGTCGGCAGAAATCCTGGATGTGGTCAGCAAAGCCTCGCAGTGCCTGTGGCTTTTAGTCCCACAGCTTGAGGTTTGTAGACTGCCAGCACAGGAAGTCCATTGTGATGATGTTGTGATAAAAAATTGCAGGATCCAACGTGATGGTGCTTTTCTGCAGCGCTTGCGAAACCTCAAATCAGTTGGAGGATGATGGGGTTAGGTCGTCAGTGCGGGTTCCGGCATCTGACAGGTGTGAGGGCGTTCGCACAAGTCCCAGTGACATTAATCGCCAGCATGGTCAGTGGTGGCAGTGGGAACACGTACTAGGTTTTCACCTTCAAAGAGGTCCCAGGCCTGTTGATGTGGGCCTTTTTCGATCAATCTCAGATTCGTCGGCGACATCATATGCGGATTTGCCATCAAGCCGGTCAGTCAGAGGAATGAATCAAAGAATTTAACCACCACCAGCTATGTACAGGCATGCATGAAAAGCTTATGGAATGTTTGGAAGAATCACTTGGGAAAAAAAGGACACAGAGGTCCTAGGGGGATTCAACCATTGTGACCTCTTACTGCTGCTTCCTCGTCCTTCCTCCGCAGCGTCCAAGCCAAGCATTGGCAAGCACCATCCCAGTCCCCGACACTATGGCCAATTTCCACACAGCACAACACGTCTACACTTTTCCCCTTCTACCAGTCTGACTGTATGCAATACAGCGGGGGCGGGGGGTGACAGGCAGTCCGGCGCCAGCCTTCTATGTACCAGGTGTGGGAGAAGAGGGAGGAAACACTTTTACCGAACCATCCCAAGCCAAAAGCTCAGTCGGCATTGCCAGGGCTGTTGGCCTTGGAAAATGTTGCCTTTCCGCTAGTGGGACACAGATGAGTTTCCGCAACATTCATGGCCCTGGATGGTACAATATCAGATCTGCCAAGCAAGCATTTCATTGCAAGAAAAGCCGTTCCCTGCCTCTTGGCCAGCCACGTGACAGAAAAAATATCCAGCGCGTTGGCAGCATCTGTGTCCACAAAGTCCATCTTCACTACAGACCTATGGACTAGTGTAAGCACGGGTCAAGGGCGTTACATCTCACTGACTATCATGGGTGAGTTCGCGTGGTGACAGTACCTTGGTTGATTGGTTCTTTTTCTTTTTATATGGGACTGTCTTCCACATGTAGGGTGGTCTGCAGAGTAGTGCTTGAGCGATTTTTATCGACAAGTTGAAATCGGCGGAAGGTTTTTATGGTGATCGTAATTTTCAGATCAATGCGATAATTAAGGTTATACAAATTCTGTGCATCATTATTAAGATCGCGCAATTTTCGGCGCTTCCTGCTAATTTTGGCGGCCAGCAAATGAGATTACAGATAATAGAGCAGGGTGAGATGTGTGTGCGAGTCATGACTGGATGTGTATCTGGTTGCGAATTGGCTGGAAAAATCAATGAACCTCGTATTAGACATAGAACAGGTTTCTGTTTCAGCCTTAGTTGTCTCTCAGCCGTTCATAGGAATAGAAGACGGTGTAGCGCTCTGCTGTGGCCAAACAGCTAGGAAATTAGTCTATTTCTTCACAGAGAAAACGCCTCTTCTATAGCTGTGATCCTTCAATTTAGTGTAGAATAGAGATTTGAAGATTTTATGTTGTTAGCTAGAGAATTTTAAAGCAGCATCTACCGCTGTAATAGTCAGGGTGGGAAGTGGTGGGGGGGCCGGGGAAACAAGAAAGCTCTATTATAAAGAAACTGGATAAGTATACCAAGACTTAGATGTTAGACATATATTCCCAAACAAAATCAACCTTTAATAAATCTCACAAATTTAAATATTCATTTAATACTCAATTACAATCAAACTACCATCTTAATTTTTATATAAAAAAAAAATAACAATACAACCAAACTCACTTATAACAAACCAAAACTAACAGATTATACACCAATAATATACCCAAACCACTCACAATACTACTCTTAATAAATAATCCACACCTATACACACTCCCACCTCACTATAAAAAATAAATTCCCTCAAATAACAATTTCACCTTACCCAAAACACCTCCCCAACACCCTACCCTTATCCAATCCCTTATCCCCCACTATACAACACACCCACCACACACCTATAAAATCAAATTCCTAAATAACATCTCTCATTCCCCAAAACCCCTCAAACACTCCCTTATCATCCCTTATCCCTCATATACATCCCCACCTCATTAAAAAATATAATTCTAAATAACAATCTCTAAAAAACCCCTCAACACAACAAAACCCACAACACCAAACACCACCCCCACACTAACAAAAAACAACACAACCCAACCACCCACCCCAAAACCAACCCAAAACCACAAAACCCAACACCCCCCACAAACCCCCACCCAAAACCCACCCCAAAACACCCCCTTATATATATAACTCACCCCCTCCTCACTCACATCAACTACCACACACACAAAAAATATACGTCTATCATACTCAGAAATTACAAACCTAATACAAACCCAACATCTTAACCTTCTTTTACTAAAATAAAGTATACTAACTAAATTTGATATGTAATACACACTCTCAACTTACCCTACAATTACACATCTCCCACATCACCACTAACTCTCTCTCTCTCACTCCCATACATGTAGATCATATATCCTTGATCACCACCCCCAAAAAACAATAATCAAAACACCACACATACACATCTATCACATCTCTTACCATACCCCCCCCAAATTCATAAAAATTCAATATAATCTTTTTTACATTTCTTTTTTAATATTTTTTCTCTCTTTAATAAAAACAATTAAACCAAAAACACAACCAAAACAAAACACACGTAGAAAAATATCATAAACCAAAAAAATGTTAATTATCACTAAACTCCCACTCCGCCCCCTCTTTATAATAGAGCCTTACTTTTCGTGGATTTGTAAATATACTCCCCTTACTCATATACTCACATTCATTACTCCTCGTCAAGAATCATAATCCTATAATCTTGATGATCAGATACCTATCAGAATACTCCCCACAATTATTTACGATTTATCTTTTATGAGATATCCGACAGATAGATATCTTTTTAAATGAAGAAAGTGAGTATGTCATAACTTTAGACCTATTTAGTATGTATGTTAGCTTAAACTTTTGATGCCTTTCCAGAGATTTTTGGTCATCTATTTTCTGTAGTATAGAGTTTGTGTTCTGTATCAGCCCGCCCTTCTTATTTCCTTGTATTGTGGTTTCATGAATAGATGCTTCTTTGGCAGTTGCGGGTTCTCTATTGTGTTTTTGTTTCTATCCTGTAATTTCTTTTACGTGTGAAATTTACTAATAGTTATTTTAATTAATATTAGATTTACTGAAATTGGTGTGGTTGGTTAAATAGAGAGACTGTTTATCATATATTATTTTTGATTTGCCGCGCGATTGCTGTGCTTTTTTAGAGATCTCTTTACGTTAGTGTGTGTTTCATCCCCCCCATATAAGAGAAAGTATGATAGATACTAATTGGGTACCCGCCATTCGCTACTTGGTCGACTGGAGAGAGAGTAAGTGCTATAGATTTCCAATCTAATTCATCCTTCGAGGTAAGATTTTATTTGATCGGCCCTAGTTATCCTAAGTGTAGGATCCCATTTTATCTCCACATCCGGACTTTATATATAATTCTTTTTTCATAAGTTCTATGTTAGAGATGTGGTGTTCATCGCACTATGTGTTAGTTGCTCTCTATCGTGTGCGGTGTGCGTTCGCGCTCAATTTGTTCAGCGTGAACCTCCAATACATCAAATCGCGCCTCGCGCAGACTAGTAGAAATAGATCCCCACAGTCGCGCATTTAATTATTCCGAGTCCTATGTTGTTCCACGTCTATAATCGCTAGAGGAGAGGTAACCTAGACCTATAGAGGGCTCTGTCCGTTGCGCGCTGTGTGGTTTGTCGTTGTTTATAAAATGTGTGTCCTGTCTCGTTTATTTTCCCTGTACCACCTGTGTGCCCACAGCCTTGTCATGATTTATTCCCTCAAATCATATCCAATCAATACTCCCTCCTAAATTCAATTCATACCTACCTTACTTCCTATCCTAGCCTCATATAATGTCATTATCATATCATCTTCAAAATTTAACCAATTTACAAACTCTTGTCCCAAATATCTTGCTCTCGCATACCACTTATTCTCTTCATTACTTCGTTCATTTTTTGATTATACCACTTTACCTCCCCCTCCCCTTTCTTCTTTCTTATCCTCACTTACTATCACATCAACCCCTCTCTTTACTCTTCCCACCGCCCCCTCCTTACCCTATCCAACACCTGTCCATAACCCTCCTTACTTCACCCAACCACTCTTTTCCCATCAAGTGTGTGTTCTCCCTCAATCCACCTTCTTATATCTCTGGTTCGATATTTTTGTCAAATAGTCGTCATTCAAAATCCCTAGTAGACACCTTTCGCACAATAAACTCTGTTTCAAACCTCCAAATACCATATTAACACCCCGCCTCCCAAAATACGATCTTGTGTGAGATTGTCTAGGTTTCCCAATGGTCCTCGCTCCCCCCACCTTCCCCCTTACCCCCCCCTCTCTTTCACCCCCCACCCTACCCCTCCAATTGACATTCACAACCACCATCCCCCCCTAACCACCTATATACAACTCCTCTACCATCACCATATTTCGAGACTACTCTCAAGTCGCTGTCGCAGATCCTCCTCAACCCATATTACTGTCTATTCAAACTTAATGTCTTCTAACTTAGACTCCCGCCTCTAAGATCCGCAACACTGCACTGTCTCAATAAATTTATATGTTTTTATAAGTGTCGTGTGTGGTGCCCGATTCATCCTGTACTGGCCTATCTCTCCAATTAGTCGCGTGTCAGAATAGATGATCTGCTCGATGCTGTGTACCCTCCTATCGCGCTATAGAGAGTTTGCCGCCCTCCTTATTTGTCCAAATATGATACTATCCATGTTCTCCAAAGCATTAATCTCCGCAACCCCCTTAAATTCTCCATCTAGATCATCTCCCATAACCCCCGCACCCCCACCCCCCTCCCTCCATGTCCATACTTCAATCCCATTAAAATTAAATTCCCTAATCCCCAAATTATATTATTCGCCCTCCTTGTTTGTTTTACAAATTTTTGGTGGTTAAAATCGCTACTATTCACTATTACCCCCAACCCTCAATCCTGTCTCTTTCCAACAAACTCCTCTCCATACTCCATATCTGATTCCCTCCTTATACACCACCCCAAAACCCTCTATAATAAATCCACCATGTCATACTTTCACGCCGCCCTTACACCGCCGCGCATTTTTTTACTCCCTCCTAGTCCCCCAGATGTGTCTCAAGATATGCTAGAGAACGCTCGTCTTCCTCCTTTTTCACTCGTCTCTTTCACTCGCCGTACGCTAAAGAGATCCACAGATATACGATAGACCTGATCTACTTGTTACGTTATTCATCATGATTCATATAATTTCTTATCTCTCTTATTCACATTGTTTTCTTCACGAACTTCAAATAAACTAGCCTAATATATGCATTATCATAGTCTGTCTTAAGAACCTCCTTTCATTTTACCCGGAAATAATTCTTAGATATATTGCTCCTAACCCTAAGTCCTATCGCGTTTCTCATCAGCCTGCAGTTTTACTAATATGTGTGCGCGCGAGCTTTATTCTCTCAAACCCAATCTAATTTGTGTGTCTGTAAGTGCACTACTTCTCTACACCACTGTACTCCTTAAACTCTACTATATGTTTCTTCGTGTTTGTAGAGAGATCAGATCAGCGACCCTCATATGTCTCTTACCTCCATTTTTCATTTATCCTCCTCACATATATCTTCACTTATTTATCTCTCCTTTCTTCCCAATATTCTCCCAACCTCATTACTTCATTTCAACCTATTCATTCCATTAAATTCCCAATACTACCTCACAAAACCCTTCTAAACCTCTTTTATTATCCATCATAATCTATTACTCTTAACCATTCTAATCAACCCTCCCTAACAACCATCCAACTAACTAATTTTCTAATCCTCCACTTCTTCCACCCCTAAACCTAACAATTCAATCTATTCCCAATCATTCCAACCTCAACCCCAATACCCTCTAAGATATTTTTGTATCATTCGCACATCCCGACGACATCTCTATCTTCTCTAATCCACCAAATTCCGTCGCGCATCGCACTCTCCTTTATCTGTTTCTAACTTGTCTTCTGAACCTTTTTCTCACCCTGGCGATAGGTGTATTAAAGGTGTGTGATTTGCCTATATTTAACATCTAATGTCGCCCTCCACAATCGTCATAAATCTCGAGACTCCCTCCGCAGCATAAGCCTTCAAGTTGTTCATTCTGTGTTGTTTTTTGTAGGGTCGCGCGCTGCTACATAATCCAATAATCACTTGTACAATATATTAATCTGACGAACTAAATTACCTACATGTAATTCTACAATCCCCACTTACCCCCCCTTCTTGTCGGTGTTGGCTTTTGTGTATGGTGTTGTGACTTGTGTTCTGGTCGTGCTACTCTGCGTTGGGAAGGTGCTGTGGTCTGCTGGAGTTTACGTGAGTGTGGTGGGGAATTACGGCAGAGAAAAAATCGTGTGTAGAGTATGAATCAGAGAGTTACGGTGTGCAGAGTATAGAGGAGTATGTTTTGATACGTCTTATGATGTTCAGTCGTGCGTTGTTGGCTGCTCGCCTGAGACGTGTTTATATTCGAGTTGTGGCTTTTAGATCTTGTCTCTTAGGTTGTCCTCTGTTTATGTTTTTTGTAGTGATTGGGTGCGCGATGTTATTTTAAACCGTTGAACGCGACTCCTACGACTAGTCGTCCGGTGCTACGCTGATGCAGCGACTAAAGGAAGTTGGATGTGGGTAGTGAGTAAGCGGTGAGTTTGCTAGGCGGCACCTCTCGCTGTGTGCATAGTCTAGGAGGGGCTGGGGAGTTGTCTCGTTAGGATTGGCTTGCGCGGGGAGCGCGTGTGGTGGTGCGGGGAGTTGTGTGGCTGATGGGGATTTGAGCCGTTGTGGAAGCTGCTTCGCAATACATATGTTAACGGCGAGTGATCTTGCTAATTTTGTTATGAGTCCGCAATCAAAGTTATGAAACAACGGTCTAGTTACTGGGTGGGCCACCCTCTGGATCCCTGGTACAAAACAAAACTCGGCACTTTTCCTTCAACTCCAACCAAAGAGGTAAATGCAGGAAAAATGGAGACTCTTTGCTCCTGATATTGCATCCAAGAGACTGTGAGACATCTGTTGCGTCTGCCTACATCTTTCTTCAAATGTCACACGGTGGTAACAACTCCGCCAAGCGACGTGACAGAAGTTATTGAGTGCAAGTAGCCGTTAGCGGCAGCAGCAGGGCTGCGCAGCACAGGTTGGCCAGACAGCCTAATGGGTGACTTCTGGCAATCTTTATTTAACTCACCAACGCAAGCAATTGCAGGCCACAGATTACAACACCCAGAGAGACAGTTAAGGATCATGTGTGCACGACTATCTGCGTCTCAACACCGATGTTTTTGTATGTGTTCGGACCCAATAGACACTTCTGGGTATCAAATTGGACGAAATGGGCAACTCGAGTTTTTTGGCTCGCCATGCATAGATGTTTTGTCCAGCCTCAGCAGCCACGCGTCATATCTGGTAGTCGGGTATCATTCAGCATCAGCCGTAGGAAGTCAAGTACAGACTCAGAGGGCGAGTCCCGAGGCTTTTTCCACAGATACTGTGGATGTTTGAATTTTCATCATAGAGGATTAATCAGTTATGGATCCTCTGATGTTGTTGTGGCCCTCTATTGCTGAAGGTAAAAAAAGCAGAGATTAAGTTGGCTGAGTCTAGGTCAATCTCTTCCAAACAGAAAGATGGTTCTCGATGTGGATAAAAATATTATTTTTAGATCAATGATCATTTTTTACTGCAATTTTGGTTACTTCTCAATTCCCAACAGTTCTATATTGCTTGGTTTTGCTGTGAGGAGACTAAGAAAGGACACCAGGTTTCATGACCATACTCCTATTCAACTTTACTCGTTCATCTTCCGAATTTTTCACATTGTCAAATGGTTTTGGGGTCATGTTGCCTCACAATTTTAACAGTTGGCGAGTAGTCATAATTTATATTTTTTGGGGTCATGTTGTGTGGAGGATTACAGCAATAATACCTACTGGTACTTGAACAGTAATGATGGCTTCTATAGTGGCAATTTCTCTTCACATATTTTTAAAGTGGGCTGAGAAGTCATTTTTATAATTTTTTGGGTATGTGCATTTGAATGGAGCAATATACGCAGGTCTATTCATAAAAAAATGTTGTTCTAATAGACATTTGTTCTTCCAATTGTCAAAAGTGGCTCATGGGTCATGTTCTTGAATTTTTGGGGGGCATTTTGCCTTGTGACATGAAGCTTTTACTACAGGTCCTATTATAAAAAAGTTGTTTCTAACAGACATTTGTTCTTCACAATTGACCAAAGTGGCTCAAGGGTCATGCTTTTGAATTTTTGGAGGCAATTTTGTGTGGACATGCAGCTATATACAGGTCTATTCTAAAAAATGTTGTTTCTTAACAGACATTTGTTCTTCACAATATGGTCAAGAGTTGTCAAAGGGTGATGGTGATGTCAGAAACAGGAAATAGGTAGGAACTGTTATGGACACATATGCACATGACTCTGTTTTTGAAGATCGTTTAACATAGTATCAATCCCTTTCTTGGGAAAACCATTTACTACCAATTAAAAAAAGAGAAAACAGGAGACCATGGTGGGAATTCATCGATTTTAAAATGGTGTTTCGTTAGATTAAAGTACTAAAAAACTTGCAATGTACACAAATAGCTGTTAAAATTAAATTTCTCTGTATTGGTACACGGGGAGGTACCAGAGAATTGGACCAGATGAAGTTATTGGCAGAGGACACATGGAGTATGGAGCTACGGACAGAGAACAAAGATACAGAGGACAATTTCATCAGCACGTTGAGTTTAAAAATGGAGAAGAAAGAAAATCCAAGATAAAAAGGCACCTGGGTGTAACAATGGAGCTTTAACCACTGTATTTCCAAGTGAAGTCAATTGGTCACACCACTCATACGGAGGGGGCAAGCGCACACAGGTATTGACTGTTAGTACTGTGGCATGATGGAGTTCTCCACACTTCGCTTCGGCGCACTCTGCTTAGCAACGGACAGTTTTCGTTGCATGCGTCTCAGGGCTTTTAACCTGTTGGTTAATAGATGACTGTGACGGCCAGCCTGGACTTATACCGCACCCACTGTAACTTCCGGCCTGGGTCATAGTCTGTGGCCAGGGACAGGTATAGTCAATGTCACAAGTGAAATAGAAAGGTGGTGAAAAGACTCCTTTTTCCGGCACTTTTTAAATGTGGGAGTCATGCAGGTTTGGGGTTCATGCTGTGTCCTAGGAAGGTATAGTCAATGTCCAGTGAAACTAAAATATGGTGGTTGAAAGACTCCTTTTTCGCACTTTTTCAACTCTGGGGGTTATGAGGTATCGGGCTCTGCTCTGGATGTGGCCCAGCGACAGGTTAGTCACTGTCCAGTGAATACTAAAATGCAGGTGGATGAAAGGTACTCCTTTTCGGGCATTTTTTAAATCTGGGGGTTATGCAGAGTTTGGGGCTCATTGTGTGGCCCCAGGACAGGTATAGTCAATGTCCAGTAAAAACTAAAATGGTGGTTGAAACGGACTCCTTTTTCCAGGCACTTTTTAAAATGTTGGGGTCATGCAGGTTTGGAGCTATGCTGTGGCTCCACGGACAGGTATGAGTCAATGTGCACGTGAAAACTAAAATGAGGGTTGTCTTGGTTGAAAGACTCCAGCTTTTACGGGCACTTTTAATGTGGGTGGTAATGCAGTTTGGGGCTCATGCTTTGGCAGGACAGGTATAGTCAATGTCAGGTGAACTAAAATGGTGGGTTGAAAGACTCCTGTTTCCGCACTTTTAGATTGGGGGTCATGCAGGTTGTGGGCTATTCTGGTTCCAGGACAGGATATTCAATGTCCAGTTCAAGCAAGATGTGGTATCAATTCATATGCATTCCTGGCACTTTTAATTTTGTGGGTGATAAAGGTTTAAGGGTCATGCTGTGAGTACAAGACCAGGGAATAGGGAAATGGTGTGTGTTTTTTTGTCTGTGGATTTTAATATTAACCTAAGTGTGTTGCCTAGAGGTGTAGCACGTAATCCATTTGGATGTAGTGGGATGTTAATTCCAGCTTCTCCAGCCGCTTTGTGTTGGTGTATAGAATGAAGGTGTTGTTGCTTCTCCCCTTTTGACTTTAATGGTTGCATCGCTCTTTATCGACTGCTCACTATCGAACAACTTATCGTGAGTGGCCAATATCGACAATCGCCCCGATGTGATAGCTCAAACGTAATCGACGCAACACTATTTGCAGAGTACTGACTCCTCAAACTCCACGGGTAGCATCACTTGACAATAGAAACCAGCTCCGTTGCTGAAATTTAATGTGTCATGGCGATCGTTCAACACACAGGTCAAGAGCTAAGGTGCGACGGCTCTTCACTTAGTTGAGATACAGAACAGTGGCTGCGTGCTAAGAACCTGGCACCAGGTAATGTGGTGTGCGACAACTGGAGAAATCTCCTTGCCGCCCTTAAGATTGGTAGACTTACGCACATACTTTGCCTGGCACATGTCATGAACCTGGTTGTGCAGAAATTTCTCAAGTGCTACACGGGTCTTGACTGTCTGCTGAGGAAGGCTCGAGGTCTTAGCTCACACTTCTGGCATTTGCACCCTGCTTCGGCATGACTGGCAGAGTTGCAGCGTCATCTGGGCCTCCCCGCCAACCGCCTCATTGTTGACGTGGCAACACACTGGAATTCCACCTGCCACATTCTCCAGCAATTGTGGCAGCAGCGTAATGCTATAATGCAGTTTGAAGTGTTGCATGGCAGTGGTGCCTCATGAGCAGTGGTGAAGACCTCAGGGTGTTGAGACATAGAGAGTGGAGGCAGGTGAAGGATCTCTACAACATCCTTGACAATTTTGAAGATACAACCAAAATGGTCAGTCAGGACAATATTGTTGTCAGCTGGACCATTGTGGTCATTTTTTTACTGGAACAAGCTTTAGGCACTCTGTGGCAACAGGTCCCACCAGTGATGGAGGAGGAGGCGGCGGACAAGGGGCCTTACTCGCTGTAGGATGTAGAAGGCCCGACTATTACCCAATTGTTTCGGTCTTCTTTAGGCGGTGGTTCAAGGTCCAGGGCAGGTGCAGAACAGCAGTTTAGCTCACAGAGTAAAGGGCATGACGCTAGCCAGGTCTCTGGTGATGGTCAGGATGAGGAAGTGGAGGAGGATGATGAGGCAGGGGTGGAAAACACTGGTACTGATTACCCTTCGGTGTTAAAAGATTAGCACAGATTTCAGGAGGAGGAGGAGGAAGAAGAGGAGGAAGATCTGGTTAGTGCCCCTCGGCCCCAAGGCTTGGGAGATCTTGGTAGCATCTCAAACATGAGTGCTGGGATGCTACATTACCTGCAACATGACCCATGCATCAAGGAAATCAAAATGAACAGCAGTTACTGTGTGGCCACCCTCCCTGATCCACGTTCCAAATCAAAAGTGAGCAACTTCCTTCCACCCACAAATTGACAGTAGAATGCAGGAATTTGAGACATTGCTCACTGACCAACTTGAGACATCTGTTGCATCTTCTTCACATTCTAATGTCACGGTGGAACAATGTCAGCAATGTAACAGCAGTAGAATGGCAAGTAGCCGCCGCCGCAGCAGCAGCAGGCAGTGTGGCAGAAGAGCACTACTTAACCTTTTAACTCGGTTTTTAACACCTCACCAACACCTGCAAGGCAGGGTAGCTTTCGGACACACCAAGACTGCCTTAAGAGCATGGTCTATACGACCTGCGGCTCAACACCGATGTTTTTGGACTTGATCTGGACCCATTCAAGTTCTGGGTGTCCAAAATAGATGAATGGCCTGAATTTGCTTGACACGCCATACATATTTTAGCCTGCCCGGCAGCCAGCGTTATCTCAGAACGCACCTTCAGCACAGCTGGCGGGGTGATAACTGACATACGTATCCATCTTTCTGAGAATGTGGATCATTTGACATTTATCAAAATGAATCAACTGTGGATCTCTGACGATTTTGTTGCCCAGGTTGCCGATGTCACCGACTAGTAACTAGTGACAGGAGTACTGCCCGTACTGCAATATTGGCACCGCTAGCGGTAGCAGCTAATTAGATGAGTTGGGGGGGGGGGGGGGGTGTTCAGCAACCTTAGGGAATCATTGACAACAAGAGTTAGGGTTTCTTATATTGCTGGCTGCATCTTTCCCATCTTTATTTTGAGAGTCCAAAAGTTCATTTCTGCTGTTTTGGGGGTACAGCTATTGCAGAAGACAGCATTAGCAAATCTGGTATACAAACTAATTGCTTTCACATACTGGTTGCTTGCTGGAATTTTTATTGAGTGTCCAAAAGATAATTTTTTCTGGTTTTGGGGTCATGCTGCTGTAAAAGACACCGATAGTCAATGTCCTATTCCCAAAAATCTTCTTTCAAATACACATTTCTTCTTGAAAATTTTATTGAGTGTCCAAAAGGTCATTGTTGCTGGCTTTGAGGTCCTGCTACTGTTGAAGACACTTTTAGTAAATGTCCTATAGAAAGAAATCTATTTCTGTTTCTACCAAATAGTTGTACTTTGGTTTCATCTGTCCATATGACATTCTCCCAGTACTCTTCTGGATCATCCAAATACTCTCTAGCAAACTTCAGATGGGCCCGGACTTGTACTGGCTTAAGCAGGGGGACACATCTGGCATTGAAGGATCTGAGTCCCTGGCATTTGTGTGTATTATGATGTTGCCTTTTTTACGTTGGTCCAGCTCTTTACAGTCATTCCTAGGTCCCCCCGTGTGGTTCTGGGATTTTTGCTCAATGTTCTTGTGATCATTTTGACCACACTGGGTGAAATCTTGCGTGGAACCCAAGATGGAGGGAGATTATTAGTGGTTTTGTATGTGACACGGATGCCCCTGCGACCCTTGTCCCGGGTCGCAGGCGGATCCGTGCCCTGACTCCGAGCAGCGTCCCGTCCCGCACCTCGGGTCCGGGGTCGACTCACTTCTCTGCCCGTGTCCCCAGTCACTTACCCGGCCTTGTTCCTTTCCCGTCCATCTTTGTCCCTCGGCGCGCGCGCGCCGGCAGTGTGAAATTTAAAGGGACAGTGCACCAGTAATTGGCCATTACCGGGCACTGCTCCTATTTAAGTTCGGCCTCTTCCTGGCAGCCTTGCCAGATCTTTAGTGCTCATGACTACTGTGAAAGCGTTCCAGAAAGCCTTGTCTTGCCTACCGTGTACCGAACCCGCTTGCTTACGTTTACCGACCACTAATCTTGCCGCCTGCCCTGACCTTCTGCCTGTCCACATTCTCGAACCTCAGCCGCCTTCCCTGACCTTCTGCCTGTCCCCGACTACGAGCGTGATTGCCGATTCTGTACCTCGCCTACCCTTGGCCGCCACCGCAAGCAAGCCCCGCCAGTGGAAGCGACCTGGTAGATTTCCGCCACAGCAAGTCCATCCCGCTTTGCGGCGGGCTCTGGTGAATACCGGGACCTACTTAGATTCCGCTCCCTGGCGTGGGCTTCCACCATCGCTTGCGGTGGTCTAGTGGATCCACTACGTGACCGTTACAGTATGTCTTCCCTTTTCTAATTCCTGCTCCCGCAGTTGATTCCGGTATTGGAAATGGCACATGGTAACTGGCAGTGGTGCCAACAGTGCAGTATGGGCAGTACTCCTGTCAGGGGCCCTAATCAAAATTTAGCTGCATTTAGCTTCATGGGGCCCTGAAAAGGTTAATAGATGACTGACGGCAGCCCTTGCTACCACTGCACCCCCTATAACTATGGCCCTGACCTAAACCTCCATGTTCCCCTTTGGGATGTTCTTGCTGCCAACACATATACTGTATGACATGTTCTTAGGCCCTGGTGAAAAAAGTGATAGGGGGCTCCTGCCAGTTACCATGTGTCATTTCCAATACCGGCATCTTTTTATGTGTCAAAGAGAACCCCTAAGCAGCTGCTACCGCTGCACGTTGTATAGCTACACAGTCCTCATATTTTCAGTTAGCCATTAAAAGGAATGAATGATTTTAGCCTGTGAATTTTTTTTCTGTGACTCTTAGAGCCAAATTGTCTTCACTAAGTTGTTCCACGTATACATTTTACTATTATTGAAGGTAATTGCAGCTTCTCCTCCCCTGTGTTAGTATAAAAATTTACCCAAATATCATCTCCCATTGACTTTAATGGGGTTCAGTGTTCGGTTCGGCTTGAATTTCTCAAAATTCGAGGTTCGGCCCAAACTCGAATCTTTTACAACTCGCTCATCTCTAGTCCCAGGGAAGACTTTGGAGGTCAAGTGCAAACATGGGGATACCAAAGTGTACCCAGTGGCCCAAGTCACTTTAAAATCCGATAAGGGTTACTGCAAAAGTTGATAATTGGCCGGGATTGCCCTCCCTTTTGGGGTCTGTGGAAAGTGCGGTACAGTGGAAGCACCCAGTGAACCCAGACAGCCCTGAGAGCATGACCAGGGGGGCCCCCTGATTTCCCCTTTTTCCCGTCATGTAGGGGCGGTGAGAAAGATCGACCCTTGACATTTGGGTCGCAGACCTGGGGGTGATTTTGGGACGGCTCAAATGGGGAGAAACAAAAAGGGGCTTTCAATGTGTGGGGTTTAATGGGGTCCCCCAAGACGGGGGCACAAAAAAGATTTCCCACTTTGCGGTAAATAGAAACTTTTTTTCCGGGGTACAAAATACTGAGGAAGTGGTGGAACAATTCGGGTTTCCAAAAAATAACATATGGAATGATTGGCCCAGGGTCATGTTTGGGGGGAACCGGGGGCCAGATATGACAGTAGAAAGAATTTACCCAGATTTTATGGCCAGGGTGCTACCTGGAAATCCGGATTTTTGCCAGTCCGTTCCGGTGCTAGGTAACTGTGCCATTTCCGCGTCTTTTTGAGAATAGCAATGGATTTAGGGGCCCCCCCTGGTCAAGTCGGCTAGGGGATACCAGTTATTCTGGTCGTCATGGATTATTCCACCGGTACCCAAAGCTTCCCCCCTAAGAAATGCCCCCTCAAAAAGTCATTGCTGGGAATTAGGGGCACTTATTTCCAGAACGGGGTTCCCAAAAGAAATCCTGAAAACCCAAGGGGGCCCCCATTTATGTGGGAGAGTAAGCAATCTTTGTAAATATGAAGGGACCCAATAGCACCTCTGTGTATCCCCCCCCCCCGACAGAGGCCTGGGGAATTTTTAAAAACAAGACCTTTAAAGGCCATGTTGAAGAAAGTAGTCGAAAAGGAGGGCAAGATTGGACTACCTTTTTGCCTTATCTTTAGTTCCCCTTAGAGGGGTTCCCCCAAGTTCCACAGGGTTCTTCCCTTTTTGAATTATTTTATGGCACATCCAGGGGTCGTTAGATATCACCAAGGGGACCCGGGGAGCAAAGTCACGCCCTAAAAGTGTTGTTGAGCATGTGGCCCAATTCAGAAGTGGACGCTCAGGTACTCCCTGTTGTTAAGGAGCATCTCTTACAGGTGCAGAGGAGGCACAAGCAACAGGATACAACAGGTCAGCCTGCGTAGGACAGTTTAGTCCAGGAGAACGAGTCCTGGTGTTAGTACCCCCGGGGGAAGAAAATTCCCGGGCAAAATGGCAAGGGCCTTACGAGTATTGAGAAATCAACTATCGGTCCCTAAACCAGGTAAAGGAAAACCCTACTGTTTGTCATGTTAACTTGCTCAAGCCATGGAAAGATAGAGACCACCCGGAGGCCTCTTGCCTGTTGTTCCAACCAGAGACCCAGATAGAGGAGGTAAATATCGTTGAGACCCTGTCTTCCTCCCAAACCCATCAGTGCAGACAACTGTTGCAACAGAATAGGGACTTATTCACAGAGCCACCAGGGCTAACACATGTTGTGGAACATGAGATAGTTACGTAGCCTCACATGAGAATAAGCCTAAACCCTATAGGATTCTTTAGTCCCGTAGGAAAATCATGGCAAGGGGATGATAAAATTAGGGGTGATAGAAGAATCTTAAAATGATGGGGCCCGCCCATCATTTAGCCCCCAAAACCAAATGGTGAGTGGAGACTGAAAGATTATTGCAAGCTAAATGAGGTTTGAAAGGTGAATGCATACCCCATGCCCCGGATGTATAAGCTTATTGAGAGGGTGGGTCAACCCCATAATATTTCCACCCCCAAACCTGTCAAGGGTATATTGGGGGATCCCCCTTTGTCAAAGGGAAACCCGGGGGAAACAAATTTTCCCCCCCGAAGGCCTTCCAATACGTAAGAATGCCATTCAGTTTGCAAGGGGTCCCCGCCACCTTCCAGAGAACTATGGTCCAAACAGATGCCTCAAAGGTCAGCTTAGGAGCAGTAATGTCCCAGATTATAAATGGGGAGGAACATCCCATGAGTTTTCTTTTGTGGAAGCTGTCCCCTGCGAATTAATTTACGCCATAAAACGAGGGAATGCTTTCCCGTTAAATGGGTGCGCGATTCTCTCTGGCACTACCTCCTAAGTCGCAAATTTAGTCTGGTGACTCATCATGCCCCTTTGAAGTGGTAAAGGCAAAAAAAGGACAACAATGCCAGAGTCACCCGATGGTTCCTGGCCCTGCAAGATTTTCAGTGGAGCACAGGCCGGGCAAGCTGCAAGATAATGCAGATGCCCTAGCTAGGGTACATAGTATGCTGGCTGAAGGTGCCTAGTCCCATGGCATTGGGCGGTGAGTTATGTAGGAAGGCACAAGGGACTATCATGAACGGACGATATGTGTCACTGATCTGCCTGAAGTAGGTGAAGTAAAACCCATTATTTCTGGTGTCAGTGGCAGTAGTACTGTATCTAGTCATTTTAAACAACCCTTGTTCACCATGCTTACTATTGCTGTCTATCTTGCAGCCATCTACCTCCTGGCTTACCACCCAGTTATGCCCCCTGAGATTCCTATCCATATCAGTGCCGCTCTCCTTCCCTCACCTATGTATACATCCCACACACTCCGGTCCCTTTTCAAATACCACAAACCACCTGCCCACATAGTGCTGCACAAACGCCGCTCATATTCATCACTAAACCATCTGCTGTATCTTTTCTTTCTCCTGCTTTTCGCTGCAGGTGACATCTCTCCTAACCCCGGCCCACCCTCCATTACTGCTCATCCTACCTCCTCCATAGAAACCCTGCTAACCTGCTTGCTATACGCTGTACGTCTTTTCCAATCCCTTTCAAATGTGCTCTGTGGAACGCCCGATCCGTCTCCAACAAACTCACTGCTGTCCATGACCTGTTCCTCTCTCACTCCCTCAATCTCCTAGCTCTCACTGAAACATGGCTCCAGCAATCTGACACCGCTTCCCTAGCTGCCCTCACCTATGGCGGCCTACACTTCACCCACTCCCCCAGATATGAGAACAGGCTGGGTGGAGGAGTTGGCGTACTCCTTTCTCCACACTGCACTTACCAGGTCATCCCTCCCGCACCATCCCTCACTTTCCCTTCCTTTGAGGTCCACACCCTCAGACTTTTTCAGCCATTTTCCCTCTGGGTCGTCATTGTGTACAGACCCCCCCGGCTCACCCCGCCAGTTTCTAGATCATTTTGCTGCCTGGCTTCCTCATTTTCTCTCTACTGAAATACCCACACTCATCATGGGTGATTTTAACATCCCCATTGATGAGCCCATGTCTCCTTCTGCCTCTTGTCTTCTTTCAATAACCTCTTCACTCGGCCTGTCTCAGTTTACAGACTCTCCCACCCACAAGGATGGGAACTCTCTTGATCTGGTTTTCTGTAACCGTTCCTCAATCTCTAACTTTAATAATTCTCCTTATACTCTCTCTGATCACAACCTTATTTCCTTCACTATTACTAATTCTCACCCATCTCCAGACACACCTGCCCGTCACCCATTTAGAAACATCTGCTCCATTAACACCCAGGAACTTACAGACACCATACAGTCCGCGCTGCCCCCAATCTCCTCCCTCTCCTGTCCGGACCTGGCTGTCAAACATTACAATGAAACTCTCACAACCACCCTGGACATATTGGCACCACTCACATACCGCACCACCAGAGTCAGATGCCGGCAGCCTTGGCACACGCCTCAGACTCGCCATCTGCAGCACTGAAAGTCGAAGCTACCTGCAGACTTTCTCCACTATAAATTCATGCTCAGGACATACCACTCTGCCCTGCATTGTGCCAAACAAAAATATTTCACATCCCTCATCTCAACCTTATACAACAACCCAAAATGCCTGTTGGACACCATTCACTCCCTTCTCAGGCTTAAAGCTCATGCCCCGATTACTGACCTCTGTGCTGAAGACCTGGCCACTCATTTCAAAGAGAAAATTGACAGATTCCGGCAAAACATCTCATCTCAAACCCCAAGCAGCACCCATCTGGTCCCTCCCCACACATCCCCCAGCCTACTCTCAGCTCTTGACCCAACGACAGAAGAAGTGGCCAGCCTTCTCTTGTCTGCTCGCCCCACCACCTGCTCTAGTGACCCCATTCCCTCCCACCTTGTCCAGTCCATTTCTCCAGCTGTCCTCTCTCACATAACTACAATCTGTAACCTCTCTCTCTCCACTGGGATCTTCCCATCTTCCTTTAAACATGCGGTTATAACTCCTTTACTGAAAAAACCCTCTCTGGACCCGTCCTGCGCTGCCAACTACCGACCAGTCTCTAACCTGCCCTTCATCTCTAAACTCCTGGAATGCTTGGTCTACTCTCGCCTAATCCGTTATCTCTCTGCTATCTCTCTTCTCGATCCTCTACAATCCGGTTTCCGCACGCTACACTCCACGGAAACTGCTCTAACTAAAGTCTCCAATGATCTCCTCACTGCTAAATCTCAGGGCAACAACTCGTTGTCGCTTCTTCTGGATATCTCTGCAGTGTTTGACACTGTGGATCACCATCTTCTCCTCAGCATGCTCGGTACCATTGGCCTCCAGGACACAGCTCTTGCTTGGTTCTCATCCTACCTCTCTGACCGCTCCTTCAGTGTCTCATTTGCAGGATCTACCTCCTCTCCTCTTCCTCTTGCTGTTGAGGTTCCTCAGGGATCCGTTCTCGGTCCTCTCCTCTTTTATGTCTACACAGCCCCCATTGGAAAAACAATCAGCAGATTTGGCTTCCAGTACCATCTCTATGCGGATGACACTCAACTATACACCTCCTCCCGGGACATCACTCCCGTCCTGCTACAAAACACCAGTGACTGTCTGTCCGCTGTCTCTTACAATATGTCCTCTCTCTATCTCAAACTAAACCTCACTAAAACTGAACTTCTAGTCGTCCCACCATCTACTAACCGACCTTACCCTGACATTTCTGTCTCAGTGTGTGACACCACCATAACTCCTAGACAACAGGCCCGCTGTCTGGGGGTTAAACTAGATTCTGATCTGTCTTTCACCCCCTTTATCCAGTCCCTCGTCTGCTCCTGTCACCTGCACATCAAGAACATCTCCAGAATCCGTCCTTTTCTCACTGTGAAAACAGCTCAAACCCTCATTGTTGCTCTTATTCATTCTCGTCTTGACTACTATAACTCCTTGCTTATCGGTCTCCCTCTGTGCAAACTCTCCCCTCTCCAATCTTTCCTGAATGCAGCAGCCAGGCTTGTCTTTCTTTCCAGCCGCTACACTGATGCCTCTACCCTGTGTCAGTCACTGCACTGGTTGCCCATTCAGTACAGAATACAATATAAACTCATCACACTCACCCATAAAGCTCTCCACAGCACTGCACCCCCCTGCATCTCCTGCCTCATCTCTGTCTACCACCTTACCCGCTCTCTCCGCTCTGCTGATGATATCAAATTACATTCCTCAATCATCGGAACCTCCCATGCACGTCTTCAAGACTTCACACGTGCGGCACCAGTTCTCTGGAACATGCTACCGCAGGCGATCAGGCACACTCAAAACTCTCATAGCTTTAAGATGGCCCCGAGAACACATCTTCTCACTCTGGCCTACCAGAATCCCTAATGGCTACCCCCCTCCCCCCTCACCCGCCAGCGCACTCATTTTCGGCACTTAACTGTATATAGATGTACTGTCTGGGTGGCAGGTCCATCCGAATTCTACATAAAACAACCCCATATTTATGTCGCATGGCTTGACCATTGTAAATCTAGCACTTCTTACCCTTCGTCTCTCCCGTACACCCTAACAGATTGTTAGCTCTTGCGAGCAGGGCCCTCTCACCTTGTGTCTCATCTGTAAGTAGCTTTTCATTGTGCAATGTATGTTTTTTTTTTTGTCTGCACCTACACACTCCAAATTGTAAAGTGCTGCGGAATACGTTGGCGCTATATAAATTAAGGTTATTATTATTATTATTATAGTAGACACGTTTATATTATTAGTATGACGGCAATGCCGTTATTCGGGTCGGGTTTTTATTAGAGCAGGCAGAAGAGTTGGGTGCGATGACTGCTCCCACATTCCAGGTCAGCAATTACAAGGGCTATATAACACAAGCAGGCTCAGGTGAGTTTAGGTGTGGTTCCCTATCTTACCAAACTGCATGCGGTTCCCTAACCCTGGGAAACAGAAAACATGGTACTAGGGCATATAACAGAGACTGTGATTGCTTGTGTGTTTTGGCTGAAGCAAGCCTTGTTGTTATTTTTTCCTGCTTTTGTGGATCGCATCAATAAAGCTTGCAGTGATTCATATGCAAAGATTGCTATCGTTTGAACTAATCCCTACAATGTGTATATATGTGAATAAATAAATATATATATATATACATATATATATATATATATGTATATATATATATTATATAGTATATATATATTATATATATATATATATACACACATTGTAGGGATTAGTGCAGACGATAGCAGGCTTTGCACATGAATCACTACAAGCTTTATGTGTATATATATATATATATATATATATATATATATATATATATATGTATATATATAATAGTATATATATATATACAAGTATTATATATATATATATACAAGTATGTAATATTATATATATATATATATATATATATATATATATATATATATATATATAATATATATATTATATATATATATATAATATTATATATATATATATTATATATATTATATATATATATAATTTCCCCGAAAATAAGACATTCACAGGAAATAAGACCTAGTGCAATTTTTTTTAAAGCTTTTCAGTCTTTCTCTGAAAATAAGACCTAGCGGCAGTCATTGCTACAGCTCCCCGCACGCCATATATTAGCATTAGCAGATCATGTAGATAGGTTTTATCTTGTGTGGGAGACTACCTAGACAAGATGTGCTCATTTAAGGAAAGTGCTATTGCTAGACATGAGAGATTGGAGCCAATGATTCTAAATAGAGTCACAGGAAATTCACCATGAAACTCAGGGTTTGGAGAGTTTTGATGATGTTCCAGAAGATGATGACATGACTGTCTTTGAATAAATGTTGCTTTTTCGTTCATAAATACCGGGATCAGTAAATCTACCATAGATTGTTGTACATGGAAATAAAGTCACAAGAAATTCTTGATGGAATTCAGAATTTGGCTGGTTATGCTGATGTTTTTGATGACATGATTACAGTATATTAATAAATGTTGATTTTTATTTTTGTTAAAAAATAAATGGGAAGTCTTGTTCATGGAAAATAAGACCTAGAACGTCTTTTGGAGCAAAAATGAATATGACACCGTCTTATTTTCGGGGAAACAGGGTATATGTGTGTGTATATATATATACTGTATATATACTGTATATACAGTACAGTCCAAAAGTTTGGACACACCTTCTCACTCCAACCGTTTTCAGAATTTTCATGACTATAAAAACTGTAGATTCACACTGAAGGCATCAAAACTGTGAATTAACACATGTGGAATTATATACTTATACAAAAAAGTGTGAAATAACTGAAAATATGTCTTATATTCTAGGTTCTTCAAAGTAGCACCTTTTGCTTGGATTACTGCTTTGCACACTCTTGGCATTCTCTTGATGAGCTTCAAGAGTTAGTCACCTGAAATGGTCTTCCAACAGTCTTGAAGGAGTTCCCAGAGATGCTTAGCACTTGTTGGCCCTTTTGCCTCCACTCTGCGGTTCAGCTCACCCCAAACGATCTTGATTGGGTTCAGATCTGGTGACTGTGGAGGCCAGGTCATCTGGCGTAGCACCTCATCACTCTACTTCTTGGTCAAATAGCCCTTACACAGCCTGGAGGTGTGTTTGGGGTCATTGTCCTGTTGAAAAATAAATGATGGTCCAACTAAACGCAAACCGGATAGAATAGCATGCCGCTGCAAGATGAGGTGGTAACCATGCTGGTTCAGTATTCCTTCAATTTTGAATAAATCCCCAACAGTGTCACCAGCAAAGCACCCCCAAACCATGACACTTCCTCCTCCATGCTTCACGGTGGGAACCAGGAATGTAGAGTTCATTCGTTCACCTTTTCGGCGTCGCACAAAGACACGGTGGTTGGAACCAAAGATCTCAAATATGGACTCATCAGACCAAAGCACAGATTTCCACTGGTCTAATGTCCATTCCTTGTGTTCTTTAGCCCAAACAAGTCTCTTGTGCTTGTTGCCTGTCCTTAGCAGTGGTTTCCTAGCAGCTATTTTACCATGAAGGCCTGCTGCACACAGTCTCCTCTAAACAGTTGTTGTAGAGATGTGTCTTCTGCTAGAACTCTGTGTGGCATTAACCTGGTCTCTAATCTGAGCTGCTGTTAACCTGCGATTTCTGAGGCTGGTGACTCGGATGAACTTATCCTCCGCAGCAGAGGTGACTCTTCGTCTTCCTTTCCTGGGGCGGTCCTCATGTGAGCCAGTTTCTTTGTAGCGCTTGATGGTTTTTGCCACTGCACTTGGGGACACTTTCAAAGTTTCCCCAATTTTTCGGACTGACTGACCTTCATTTCTTAAAGTAATGATGGCCACTAGTTTTTCTTTACTTAGCTGCTTTTTTCTTGCCATAATAGAAATTCTAACAGTCCATTCAGTAGGACTATCAGCTGTATCCACCTGACTTCTGAACACAGGGCCGGGACGACGGGTAGGCAGAGTTAGGCGATCGCCTAGGGCGGCTACCTCTGTCTGTCCCTTAGGGGCGCAGGCAGGGGCCCCGAACCTCGCCGGGCTCCAGGCCGCTGCCATGGGCCTGAAGCGCCGGCGGTCTATGTATGTGCGTCCGCTGGACGCGCTGCCTGCTCCACAGACAGTGTCGGACCACCTACGGGTCCGACACAGCTGGGCCGCCGGGTCCTCATAGCGCTGAGGACCCACCGCGGCCCCGTGCGCCTCAGCTGGGCAACGTCGCGATGAAGTGATGTCATTGCGAAGCTGCCTCTCATCGGGCGCACAGCGTGTCATAGGCTGGGCGCCCAAGGAGCTGCCGGAGGAGCGCGCGGTTGGTAAAGAAGAGGACAGAAGAGGAGCACGCAGCCGGGAAGCAGGTAAGGTGAGTATTAATGTTGTTATTTTTACCTGTCTTAGTGCCCCTATATACCCCTGCCTGAGCCCCTATATGCCTGCCTGAGCCCCTATAATGCCTGCCTGAGCCCCTATAATGCCTGCCTGAGCCCCTATAATGCCTGCCTGAGCCCCTATAATACCTGCCTGAGCCCCTATATGCCTGAGCCCCTATAATACCTGCCTGAGCCCCTATATGCCTGCCTGAGCCCCTATAATACCTGCCTGAGCCCCTATATGCGTGCCTGAGCCCTATATGCCTGCATGAGCCCCTATATACCTGCCTCAGCCCCTATCTCTATATACTTGCCAGAGCCCCTATATACCTGCCTGAGCCCCTATATGCCTGCCTGAACCCCATATACCTGCCTGAGCCCCTAACTATATACCTGCCTGTGCCCCTATAGCTATATATCTTCCTTTGTGCCCCTATATACCTGCCTGAGCCCCTACAGCTATATACCTGCCTGTGTGCCCCTATATACCTGCCTGAGCCCCTATAGCTATATACCTGCCTGTGTGCCCCTATATAGCTGCCTCAGTGCCTCTATACACCTGCCTGCCTGAGCCCTTATAGCTATATACCTGCCTCAGTGCCTCTATATACCTGCCTGAGAGTGCCCCTATATCTATATACCTGCCTGAGAGTGCCCCTATATATATATAACTGCCTGACTGAGGAGACATATATGTATACCTGCCTGACTGAGAGGGCATAACTGATGGGGACCTATATATACCTGCCTAATTGAGGGGACTTATATACCTATGATTAAGGAGATACTGGAAATGTGAGGATTCTAAGATATTTGTGTCCAAATCTGCAGGGACGAGTATTGGCCGGGAGCAATCAGCATGAAGGTGTGAACCGGATGGAGAAGAAAAGGGAAAGTGAACGACGTTGATCGGAAAAGACGTCTCCTGTAAGTCACTAAATGTAACTCAGTGTAATCACTTATATTTCTACTGAGCGACTACATACAACTAGTATCTACCACTATATGGTCCCTGTATGTCGGTGGTATATGTCTGTAGAGCCTGTGTACAGCTGATAGTCACATGTGGGGGTCGCGTTTGGTCAGGGTCTGGCAGGATTATTTGATCTTTAAGTAGTAATAGTTTTGGGTCTTGGTTTTGTAGGAGTGTTTTTAGTAACAATCATTCGTCTGGTAGATTTGCTCCATGTATCGGTGGATTAGTTGGTGACTGTTATTTAGGGGTATTACACTGTCATATGGAGGGGAGCGATTTTGAAAAAGCTAATTTGTCAGGGCTGATTTTCATTGTGCAGTGATTGCTGAGGAGATGGACAGGATCTATGTGGAATGTGCAGAAAATTAGTGACAGGACCTGGAGCAGGGGCGAGAGGAATTGGGGGGGGGGGTGCAATTTTTGGGGGAGCGAGGGGGGAGGTGCGCCATTGGCTGTACTTACCTAGGGCACCAAAATGTCTTGTCCCGGCCCTGTCTGAACAACACAACTGATGGTCCCAACCCCATTTATAAGGCAAGAAATCCCACTTATTAAATCTGACAGGGTACACCTGTGAAGTGAAAACCATTTCAGGTGATTACCTCTTGAAACTCATCAAGAGAATGCCAAGAGTGTGCAAAGCAGTAATCCAAGCAAAAGGTGGCTACTTTGAAGAACCTAGAATATAAGACATACTTTCAGTTGTTTCCCACTTTTTTGTAAAGTATATAATTCCACACATGTTAATTCATAGTTCTGATGCCTTCAGTGTGAATTCAGTGTAAATTTTTTTAGTCATGAAAATACAGAAAACTGTTGGAATGAGAAGGTGTGTCCAACTCGGTCTGTAATATGTACTTGAGAAGAAGTCTTTCCAGCTTGGGAATACTTCTCCATTACTTATTTTTTACAATCTTCAGTCCATTGGATATACATTTTCTTCATCTATATCCTGGATTGAAGAACTTTTCTGCTTGCAACTTGAGAGTTTGATGTAAGTGTACATTTCTTCACACTACTGCATCCGCTTTATACGGAACTGGTTCCATTGCGAACACCTTGCTACCCATCACTCATATTTAATTAAATTTATAATACTATTAGATATGTACAAACTACATTTATTTGCATAAAAATCAGTCGATAGAATTTTTAATGTAACTATTTATCATAGAGTGTTCCGGCTAACATTGTCCTAGTCTGGAACATTAGTACTAGATTGTTTCGGTGTGTATTACATTTGTCCCGGCACACTAACCGTTGAGCTTCGTTTTCAATGTACATGTAACGAATACTCAGCTTTTTTTATACTGTTTTAATTAATATGGGTTTTAACATATATCGATTTCGGAATGCATAAATATACATCAGAAAGAACTCCCGCCGGAGGGAGAGCCAATTAACTCAGCTGTCTCTTTGATACATCTTTCAGGCAGCTCAGTTGGTCTCCACCCGACGGTCCGTCTTATTGCTACACCCTTTGCATCTGAGTGACATCCCTGTTTGCCAATAAGAAAATAATTGTCCTTTTAAATTGTTTGTTTGCACATGATCGGACTATGACTTCTGACGAAGTGTCGGTCAGACACGAAACGCGTAAAGTCTTTCAGTATTGTTGTTTTTATCTGCGCAGGGTTATGTACACCCCAGCAGTTTTATAAGAAATAAAGACACAGTTTATACAACTCTGTCTGCTTCGAACACTTGGTTTTCCACGAGCGCCTGGTTCTTTTGTTTTTTTTTGTTGTTGGCTGTGCTGTTCCCGCCGCTGCTGAGAAGCGTGCGGGCTAAGAATACCGGTGGCTGCCGTGGATTGCTCTGTGTTGTATCCCCATATTTTGCAAGTGACTGTGAGTGTTGTGCCTCCATACATTCGCACAACAATATCAGGTAAGCGCTTATAGTGGCTCTATAATAGCGCATTATTTCTACTATTTCACGATTGTGCGCCTCCCGTTTTTCTTTATCTCTCTATCTACATACCACTCTGGGAGCCCCGATCTAGGAACTCCGAGTAAAGGACGGCTGCCAGCGTTTAAATATGGACTATTTCAGAAACAGAACCTCACTAAGAGAAACTTTTCTGCTTCAACTCTCTGAGGATTCAATAACCACGGAACTGGGACCGGCAACTGAGATAAGTAATGTATTTTCCGATGAACAAACTAAAATCATGACTGATCTCTTTAACACATTGGAGAAAAAAATGTGTAGCGAGGCACAACATAATCTTGATGTTATGTTTTTATCTATGTATGTACAACTGGGCATAATACCAAAGGGTTTGAATATTGATTTGTCACCAACATTCAATAATGATGAAACATTTATACAACAATGGAAAGCAATCTTATCAGATTGTTCTCTAAAACTTATGCAATTAATACAAAAAAGATCTGTTTTAGTCAATCAATCAGTCATAGATATTGAAAACATTATAGTCAATTTAAAACAATTTGAATCACATAGGGACTTTCATAGACTCAACAACAGAGTCACTACGGAGGTCTCAAAATATGAAAATATTGTCTTTTCACGCAAAAAGGGTAAACTACAAAGAGACAAAAATAGAATTAAGAATAAAGACAATAAATCAAGGGACCCGCGGACACCAGTCACTAGTAATACAGACCTACATAACAATAGCTCTGTCTCTAATACGGACAATACTACTTCAACTTCTACTGTTCCTGTGCTCATAGACACAGAACGAACTAATCATACATCGCATGATACAAAAAAATTAAACACTAAACCCAAACCAGTTTCTTTTTTCAATTCAAAATTTCACAATCAAAGATCCAAACAGAGATTGAAATCTACACCGAGCGATACGAATGATACGATACACAATAAATATATGAGGATGGGCGCTAGACCAAAAATTTACCAGACAAATTCAGTGATTTCATCCCCTAATATTACAAGAGTGATTACAACTGAATCTAAACCACTCTCTACAACTCCAAACATTACAATCCCGCAGAGTATATCAACCGAGACCTGCATTGTACCGCAGGAAATACCTGCCAGTATATCTGTATCGAAAGATTTTCATACAGATACCACAATCAGTACAGAGATCCCTATTATTCTCAACATTGAATCATTACCACTAACAACACTTTCTCAACTTGAAAAAAACGGCACGAGGTTTATCATTACAAACAGTGAAAATAATGGGGACCCTTCCGTAGAAACTAATAGAATAGAAATCCCATCCACAGAAGAAACCAATGACAACACTGACACTAGAAACAAGAATAGTGACACATTCTGTACACAGGAGCTTTTTTTAAAAAAGAATAGCGATATGTCTTCGACACGGGAGTTTGTCACAAACACCCCTTTGTCTCCTATGTCAGACTTAGCTTGCAAGGCATTGAAAATTCGTGAAAGATTTGAATTATTAAAGAAAGAACACCAATTGAATCAAAAAGAACGTCAATTAGATCAATCGAATTCATTATTATTAACCTCTCCCCCAACGAATGTGTCACAATTTACTGTACACGATATATCCAATATACCAATCAATTTAATGGAGATGGATGACACATTCACTGAAAGTTCAGCATCAGATCCCATAAGAGTACCGTCTTTTTTAGGACTGGATCAAACAACCAATCACTCAACTCAGAGGACCAAATTGAAAGGAGGAAAACGAAAAAATTTCACCGTGGCTGCAGGTCAGGAGCCAGCCACAAAAAAAGACAAACCAATCCCAATGGAAAACATAACATAAATAAGGAAACTGCCTGCACAAACATGAAACCTGTCACTACTCAAGAGTTACAGAAACAAGGTATATACAATCTATCCAAATATGTTCTCACACAGGAGGAAATAAACGTTTTAAACAAAGGTTTATTTTTTTGTCCAACCAATTTAAAAATTAATCATTTTGATTTATTTATTGATGTACATAAATTAATACGCAAATTGACACTAGCACGTCATTTTGCAATTAATCCCATTCCAGAATCCACCATTGAAAATAGTTTTAATAATAAAATTATCATCAAACCAAAGTCCACATTTTATCCGGTGAACTCACAGGGTCACTTTATTAAAGTCTTTCAGGATTTGGTGGTTGAGGAGCTACAACAAATAAAACCCATAAAAAGAAAATCGAATCTCACACAAGGTGAGAACCAAGCTCTCAGAAATTTACGTGACAATCAGTCCATCATTGTCAGACCAGCCGACAAAGGCGGAAGTATCGTTATTCTAGATATTTACGATTATCAAAAAGAAGCTCTTAAAATTCTGTCAGATTCTGATTACTATGACCAATGTCCAGTGGATCCTTTTATTCAAGTTCAAAAGGATTTACTGTGCCTTTTGGACAATGCGTTATCAAAGGGCACTATTGATAAAAAAGAAAAAAGTTTCATTTTTATCAGAGAACCAAACACACTGTTTTTTTATTATTTACCGAAACTGCATAAAGACCCTATTTCACCACCAGGCCGACCAATCATATCCGGCATTCACTCCCCAACAAGTCAATTGTCTCACTTTCTGGACTTACATTTTCAATCATATGTTGTAAAATTGCCTAGTTACCTTAAGGACTCTACCCAATTGATCCAACTGTTAAATAACATAGAGCCCAGTGTGAATTACACTCTTATCACTATGGATGTATCTTCCCTTTACTCAAACATTTCCCATCAATTAGGCATTCAGTGTGTTTCTAAAATTCTCAGTAATGACCCCACTATAGACACATCTCGGAAAGATTTTTTTCTAGCAAGCTTAAAGTTTATTTTAGAGAACAATTTTTTTCTATATGAAAATACAGTCTATAGACAAATTAGAGGTACCGCTATGGGGACACGAGTGGCCCCAACATACGCAAACATCTTCATGGGAGCATTCGAAGAACAATTTATATATCCCCAAACACTATATTCAGAATTTGTGGTTCTGTATAGACGTTATATTGACGATCTGTTTTTCATTTGGTCTGGTCCATCCGATCGAATCGGAGATTTCATCACCACTATCAATCAAAACACGTGGGGAATGACCTTTACAGCACATGTCAATTCTCATAAAATAGATTTTTTGGATTTAGAAATCAGAATTAACCAAGGTCGGTTCACTACCACTACCCACTTCAAATCGGTAGACAGCAATAGTTATGTACACTTCCATAGTGCCCATTTTAAACCATGGAAGACCAACATACCATTCGGTCAGTTCAAACGAGTACGAAGAAACTGTACAGAGGAGGAGGATTACATCAAACAATCCCAGTTTCTCAAACAGAGATTCTTGGAGAAAAAATACCCTGAAATACTCTTGGACAATGCTCTAACAAAAGTGCAGAACTTCACACAGGAGGAATGTCTATTACCTAAGGTCAAATCATCATCAAAATCTGATATAGATAATAACCGAACTAAATTTTCTCTTGTTACACAATTCAATTCATCTCATTCAAAAATTAGAGACATTCTCAGAAAACATTGGAACATCATACTAAAAGATCCTCACCTGGGTCCCATCCTTCCTAAAAATCCATATGTGATTTACAGAAGAGCTCCAAATATAAAGAGCATTATTGCACCCAGCCAAATCAGACATAAATTTAATACATCTAAGGAACCCCACAGGGAACTAGGGAGTTTTCCATGCGGAACATCCAAATGTTTGTGCTGTAAAAGCATCACAACATCAAAAGAAATAACATCTACTACCACTAAAGAAACATATGAGCTCAAACATCATCTTACTTGTAAAAACTCCTTTGTGATTTATCTGATCGAATGCCCTTGTCGAAAACAATATATAGGACGCACTACCTGTCCGTTGCATGTCAGGCTAAACGGTCACAGAGCTAGCGTAAAAAAAGGAGACTTGAAGCAAAGCGTCGCACGACATTTTAAGGAAACACATAATCAGGATTTTTCACTTTTGAAAATTACGCCTATTGATAGTGTACCATCAGACAGCACTAATAAATTTCAACTACTACAAAGGAGGGAGACATTTTGGATGTTTCGACTAGAAACGGTCTACCCTAAGGGTCTTAATGATATAGTGGAATTAGTCCAATGACCATCGGGACTAGATATTCCAAATAACCCTTTATATGTGTTCAGGGCATTCATTCATTCCGTTTGAGTTCATATACTTGAGAAGAAGTCTTTCCAGCTTGGGAATACTTCTCCATTACTTATTTTTTACAATCTTCAGTCCATTGGATATACATTTTCTTCATCTATATCCTGGATTGAAGAACTTTTCTGCTTGCAACTTGAGAGTTTGATGTAAGTGTACATTTCTTCACACTACTGCATCCGCTTTATACGGAACTGGTTCCATTGCGAACACCTTGCTACCCATCACTCATATTTAATTAAATTTATAATACTATTAGATATGTACAAACTACATTTATTTGCATAAAAATCAGTCGATAGAATTTTTAATGTAACTATTTATCATAGAGTGTTCCGGCTAACATTGTCCTAGTCTGGAACATTAGTACTAGATTGTTTCGGTGTGTATTACATTTGTCCCGGCACACTAACCGTTGAGCTTCGTTTTCAATGTACATGTAACGAATACTCAGCTTTTTTTATACTGTTTTAATTAATATGGGTTTTAACATATATCGATTTCGGAATGCATAAATATACATCAGAAAGAACTCCCGCCGGAGGGAGAGCCAATTAACTCAGCTGTCTCTTTGATACATCTTTCAGGCAGCTCAGTTGGTCTCCACCCGACGGTCCGTCTTATTGCTACACCCTTTGCATCTGAGTGACATCCCTGTTTGCCAATAAGAAAATAATTGTCCTTTTAAATTGTTTGTTTGCACATGATCGGACTATGACTTCTGACGAAGTGTCGGTCAGACACGAAACGCGTAAAGTCTTTCAGTATTGTTGTTTTTATCTGCGCAGGGTTATGTACACCCCAGCAGTTTTATAAGAAATAAAGACACAGTTTATACAACTCTGTCTGCTTCGAACACTTGGTTTTCCACGAGCGCCTGGTTCTTTTGTTTTTTTTGTTGTTGGCCATATATACACACACATATACATGTATATGTATATATATGTGTGTTTGTATATATATATATATATATATATATATATATATATATATATATATATATATATATATACACATATATATAATATGCAGCCCCTCAGAGGTGGTGCTGCATATTGCCTTCCCTTTCGCTTCCCCTCCTTCCTTCTCTCCCATCCTCTCCCTGCAGTAAAGTGACCCCCTCTTACCCAGCTAGGAGGTCTGAGGGAGCGCTGTGAGCTCCCCCAGCAGGTCCGGGCGGAGTCCTTATGGCAAACACTTTTGGTGTAATCCGTAAAGTTTAGAGCTGGACTGGGACTAAAATGCAGCCCTGGCAATGAAACCAAACCAGCCCACCTACAATATTTCCTCCCCTAGATGGAAATAAAAAATGTTGTGAAATGCAACAAATTTCGCTTAACTCCTCCATCCCCCCCATCACTACTCCATTAAATTTGTTATACACACAACAGAATGAGGAAAATAAAAGAAACCAATCTCACTGTACCCCCTAGGAATCACTTATGTCACATACTGTACCCCAAAATTTATTTTATTGCATACCATACACCAGAAATGACATCACTCACTGCACCCCAGAAATGAATTATATTACACATGGTAGCCACAGAAATTACATTACTAACTGTACCTTAGAAATGAACTTTACATTGTACTTAAGAAATAATATAATTCACTGTACCCCAAAAATGTATTATATATTACACATTGAACCCTAGAAATGAATTACATTACTCACTGTACTTCAGAGATTACATTACACACTGTATCCCAGAGATTACGTTATTCACTGTACCCCAGAGATTACTACATTACACACCTTACCCCAGAGATTATATTCCTCACTGTACCCCAGAGATTACTACATTACACACCTTACCCCAGAGATTATATTACGCACTGTACCCCAGAGATTACATTACTCACTGTACCCTAGAGATTACTACATTACCCACTCTACCCCAGAGATTAGTTTACACACCGTACCTCAGTTATTACTGTATTATTCCCCATGCCCCAGAGATTACATTACACACTGTACAACAGAGATTATATTACACCATACCCCAGAGACTATTACATTACACACTGTACCCCAAAGGCTACATTAGACAAGGTACCCCAGAAATTTGTGTACATATACATATATTGAACACAGACACACTACACACTTAGAGTGGGTTCACATGACGGTTTATCGGCACTGGCAGTGTCGTTTGCTTGTTGGAAATTTGTCGCTTACAAAAGCAGAATTAAGACGAGCAAATGACCCAGACTGCCCAAGGCAGATTTCTGCCTCCTATCCTTTAGTGCTGTTAGTACGGAAAATGCCTCGAAGAATTCTTTGTAGGCGCTGACAGTAAACGCCGAAAATACTCAAGTAAAATCAGTGTCATCTAAACAACGACACTGATTTTACATAGGGTATAATGTAAATCAGTTTCCTGCCGGATTGGACGCCGGTTCTGAGGCAGATCCAGCACTGAATCCGCCCCAGAATCAGCATTCATATCTTCTGTGTGAACGTACCCTTAAGGTATATTCACACGGCGTATAGCGGGGCGTACTGTGCACTCTGCTATATGCTGGGGGTTTTAGAAGTACGCGCTGGCCAGTCCACACTTCTAAAATGCTGCAGAGCCGGCCCCATTCACTTTAATTTTCCCCGGAGCATAAGTGCAAGGAAGAAGTGACATGGCTAGACACATGGCTGTACATTGTCTACACATCTCACTTATACAGTACATACCCTACTCATATGCAAACACAATGCCTAGTGCCCTTGTCCCCAACTTACTTGTGTCCTGTAGTCTGGTGCAGTTGGCATTCGGCAAGAGCTTCCCTTCTTTGATGAGGGCTGAGCATAGGAGAAGTGGTATACAATGGGAGGGAAATATACACCCCCAGATACAGAGTGTGCTGGACTGTGTGCAGCATTCTGATTGGTGAAGCTGCCCCTGCTGACTCCTACTCTACGAATCAGCACTGCTCTCACTCTGCACTGCCTACTCTGTCCCCTCCAAAATGCACAGAAATATAGGAGGCAAAGGGTTAACTTCTTCCTCCTCTGTGCTCTACCCTCCCCACTTATCGTATTCTCATGCTTTCATATGTATTATTTTTTATGGAACTGACTAAAATGTGGGGGGACCGTCCCCCACCCAAAAAAGTGGGGGGGACCAGTCCACTCTGTGCCCCCCTAAAGTTACACCTATGGTAGATCATGTTAGGTTCTGCTATTCCCAGCTTAGCCTATTAGAGGAACATTTGTAATGAAGGTCTCTAAAAGCAGTACACAAGGCTACAGAGCTCTGGGGTCAAAGTTTGTCAGTAAACAACATAAACAAGCTAAGTCCTGCTGATAACAAACAGAAAAAAGTGACAGCTCTCTTAGCACTGTTGCTGTATTGTCTCTGTAACTGGGGCTAATATCCCAACCCCAGTTACAGGGGAAATCAGCAAAGAAAAAAGTTATCTAAAAAGGCCCCTCCAAAGGCAAAGAAAAAAACCATAAAAAAGAAAATATTAACAAAAAAACAGCCCGAAACGGCAGCTTTTAGCGCTTCCCACAATGACCCTTAAACTTAATATCACACACATGTAAACATGTGTGACAGAAAAATGACACAATTATAAAACTTGAGTGCAACTTTTGCTTTTTTTAACCATTTTCCTTGATTATTAAAAATTAAATTAATTCTAACATTTTAAATTTGCATTTAAAAATAAGATTGTATAATAGGCTTTTTTTTTTTTTTTATCTACACAGGGCAAATCCTTGACTCTGTCGATCAAGAAGGTATAGTGAACAACACACTCATTTACTTTGCTTCTGACCATGGTGCATACTTGGAAGGAATGCATGGAAGTCCCCACCTTAAGGGCAGCAATGGAATATATAGGGGTAAGGAGATATATGTACCGTATATACTCGAGTATAAGCCGACCCGAGAATAAGCCGAGGCACCTACTTTTGCCACAAAAAACTGGGAAAACTTATTGACTCGAGTATAAGCCTAGGGTGGAAAATGCAGCGGCTACTGGTGAATTTAAAAAATAAAAATGGATACCAATAAAATTACATAGGCAGGTATAGACAGTTTAATATCCCCCATAGGCAGTTATAGGCAGGTATATGTCCTCCATAGGCAGGTATAGGCAGTTTAATGTCCCCCATAGGCAGGTATATGTCCGCCATAGGCAGTAATAGGCAGGTATATGTCCCCATAGGCAGGAATAGGCAGGTATATGTCCTTATAGGTAGGTTATAGGCAGGTATATGTCCCCATAGGCAAGAATAGGCAGGTTATAGGCAGGTATATGTCCTTATAGGTAGGTTATAGGCAGGTATATGTCCCCATAGGCAAGAATAGGCAGGTTATAGGCAGGTATATGTCCTTATAGGTAGGTTATAGGCAGGTATATGTCCCCATAGGCAAGAATAGGCAGGTTATAGGCAGGTATATGTCCTTATAGGTAGGTTATAGGTTGGCATATGTCCCCATAGGCAGGAATAGGCAGGTTATAGGCAGGTATATGTCCTCATAGGTAGGTTATAGGCAGGTATATGTCCCCATAGGCAAGAATAGGCAGATTATAGACAGGTATATGTCCTTATAGGTAGGTTATAGGCAGGTATATGTCCCCATAGGCAGGAATAGGCAGGTTATAGACAGGTATATGTCCTTATAGCTAGGTTATAGGCAGGTATATGTCCTTCTAGGTAGGGTTTAGGCTGGTATATGTCCCTAAAGGCAGGTATAGGCAGGTTATAAAAAAACAAAAACAAATACAAACACTTACCTTACTCCCTCGCCGCTCCGCCTCCTCGCTGTCTGGCCTCCTGGGCGCTCTCCTCCGTCTTCCCGCCACAGGCGGCTGATGTCATCTCTCTGCATCGCAGTGGTATCTCTTCACCTGCATGCGCTCCGGAGGAGTCGCATGTAGGGGTAGAGATCGCCGACAGCGCACGGGCCACGGTAGTGCCCGTCGCTGTCAGCTTACTCAGGATTCTGCTATATGCGCTCCCTGAGGAGTCGCATGTAGCAGAAGTGTCCCTGCCGGCGTACGGGCCATCGCAGCACCCGAGCGCCGACAGTGACTCGAGTATAAGCCGAGGGGGGATTTTTCAGCATATTTTTTGTACTGAAAAACTCGGCTTATACTCGAGTATATACGGTACATTGAATATTGTTTAGCTGCCAATGTTTACAACATAATTACATGATATTCTCCACATATCAGATCTTTTATTTGATATACATATTACATTTACCTTGCATCACTGATCTGTCTAATGACCTGCATTGAATGTATGGAGCCATAATGTGTCCTTTTTTATCTCTTCATTCTAGTTTCTCTACTTTTATTTCTATATGGGTGTGACCTTTATACCAGTAATAAAGTATGTTCGCTTACATTGGTCTCCTCTTTTATTACTTACTATTTATGAACTTAATACCCTAAAAATAATACCAGGGACTATGAAACCTATAATGAAAATAGCATTGGGTAACCCAAAATTAAATAGCAGCAACCACAAAAAAAGGGGGATCAACACAAAAATAATAATAAAAAAGCATTTATTGAACATGAATAAAAAGCAAATAATGCACACACAAAAGAAAATGAAAAAAACCAATATCAAATCAAGAAAAAGCACCACACACAGGGTCACAAGAATAATAATGATAAACAATGTTGGTAAAAAATAATGAAAATGAAAAAATAAATAAAAAATAAATAATAAGCACCAAACATTAGATGAGGTATAGCAAAAAATCCTAAGCCAAAATTAGTATATAATGGAACATGAAACAATACTATACCGAAATACATCCAGTGGGTAAGAGAAAGGAGTGACAGCTAGACCCCTGTGCTGCCCCAACGCGCATTTCGCTGACGCTTTTGCAATAGGAGTCATAGGTTTTTTTTTTCATTATTATTCTTGTGACCCTAGAACACGGTGTGTGTGTTTTTTGTTACTGGATGTGGTGCTTTTCGTTGATTTGATTATTTTTTTTTGTTAATTTTCTTTTGTGTGCATTATTTATTTTTTATTCATGTTCAATAAATGCTTTTTTATTATTATTTTTGTGTTGGTTCCCCTTTTTTTGGTTGTTGTTATTTATGAACTTATACCAGTGGTGTTTCAGAGTATGAATTTAGCAATGTTTGTGATAACTGGATAGTCTTGGCAGCAGTCTAACCTAATACTAGTACATTTAAGAAGCCAGTGCATCTACTAAAAGACTCTTGTAGAGAGAAGGTCCAGTTCTGGTTGGTTCCATTCCTTGTTCTATTTGGTGGCATAGGGAGGATACCTCCATTAAGGAATTGCATTATTAGTGAACAGACGACTGGGACATTGACTCAACTGTCATGTAAAAGGTATGGAGGAGGAAAGTTACAACATTTATTTTTTCTTCTCGATGGCAAATCAGGCACCATATTGGAGAACTACTGTATTTAGATCTTTGCTATGAGGCCCACTTCTTCTCTATGTACAGCACTATTGCTGCATAACATAAATTACAGTCTCTTTGCCCTGTCCGGTTAACATTTTGGTGTGGCATTTAGTTCAATAAGGGTGGGCACCTCTGATGTATATTACATTTATTGTTAGAATTGTTTCTGCTTACACGTCACCCATACAATTTCTAACCTTTCATATATTGTTCTCTGGTCTGTCACACCATAGGTGGTAAAGGTATGGGAGGACTGGAAGGTGGGATAAGAGTGCCAGGAATCCTATGTTGGCCAGGTGTTCTTCCAGAAAATACTGTCATTGATAAACCAACAAGTCTCATGGATATTTACACAACAGTGGCTAAGCTTGGAGGAGGCATAGTGCCCCAAGACAGGTATAGAATGGTATCTATTAGGCATCTTGGACATTTAGAGAAGTATGTGTACAGTTTAGTTCTATGGATTTTATGGGATAAAGTCCCTAAGTACATGCAAATTCATATTTGCCATTTTAATAGTAATAAAGTAGAAAATGTGAGATTTTCAGCCTCTAAATATAACCAGGCACTAGAACAGATTCCTAAATTATTTCAGGGCCCAGATCAACCTCCTAAATTAACAAAGAAAGTGTTGAACAATGACTATGACACCTATGACTCCATTTCACAATATCAGCCTTCTTCCAATTGATTACAAGGTTGTGAGCCTGTAACCACCATAGTAAACCAAAAATGGTAGGTAGGTTATCTAGTACAAATAAGGAAATTAACTTGGAATGCAATGACCCTACTTTTAAATTAACCAGAGGAAATGTGGAATTTAATTGCCCCTTGACAGAGGAGTGTGCTATCTATAGAAACCACATTAACAGGGGTCAAAAGAGGCACCGACGGGATACCCAATGCACCAGTAACACATGCATTCAGGAAATTTGCTGCCTACGTAGCCAAGAAACGAATTACCAGAATGTCTGTGGTTATTATACACAATACAAATAGGCAATATTACTTTTTGAGAAATACTGGGAAATACCTGACCGCCTAGGTGATCTTCCCAAGAGTCCCCTAGGCGCTGAAGTTTTCCTGAATCGGACGCTTGAGATAGTTTCAGATAAGGTGACCCACTGCTCTGCAAGTCCCTTGTTCTTCCTGAGGATTTTGCGGTGTCTCGGAGACATGGTTAATCCCAGCTACATAGGTTCTTGATCAGAATCCAACGCCTCATTAGATGTGGAGGCAGGAAAAGTTACCTCAAGATGTTCCCTTTGACGCTCATGCAAGCGATGGTCAAGTCATATAGCAATGGCCATAAACTCTTTCAGGTTTTTAGGTTGCGGGTAAATAATCAATAAATCTTTGAGTGTCTAAGTCCTTGCCGAAAAAGACACTGAAGTTCTGGGTCATTCCAATGTGAGGGCAATGACCTGCGCCTGAACTCTGAGCAGTAGTCTTGTACTGGTCGTTGCCCCTGAAGGAGAGACAAAAGATTCGTTTCGGCTACAGACCTGACATTTGGTTCATCATACAAAAGTCTCAAGGCCTGAAAAAATGAGTCAACAGACAAAAGTTCAGGAGAGCCAGGGCCAAGGAGAAGGCCCAGGCTTCAGGGGTCCCCTGTAGCAAGGACATGACGAACCCCACATGTTGCTCCTTTGATCTGGATGAGTGGGACCCAAGCCGAACATACAACTTGCAACTCTATCTGAAAGTAACAAAAGTACTGCGGTCACCAGAAAAATGGTCTGGCAAATTGAGCTTAGGCTTCACAGGTGGGTACATAGAAACCACATTACGGGAGGACAAGGTCTCTTGCAACTGGACCCTCTGTGCAAGATCTTAAACTAATTGCACCAAACCATGCATTTGGTCCATCATTGCCTTCTTTGGTTCCATAGTCAGGAGGATACTGGGGTCCAGGGTAAAAATATGTGCTTGCAATTCTGTAAAGGATGCTCTAGTCTCGCCCTTGCTTGTCCTGCCTAAGCAGAGCACCTACGCCCGCACTCAAACCTCTGAACCCACTTAGCCATAAGCAGAACCCTGGCTGAGGCTGCAACAAAAAAGACCTTAAACGGGCAGTAGCGCAGTCCTAACATATGCCATAAATGTCTGATAGGTATAGATTCAATCTTTGGGACCCGCAACTAAATTGAGAATAGGTCCCCTGAATTCTCCATACAGAACAGAGTGCCTGCTGATGCGAGGCACTCTCTATTCTGTTCTCTAGGAGTTCCAAGTATAGCTGAGTGAGTGCGCTTGGCTGTACTCAAAACTCCCATTGAAATGAACAGCGAATGCCATGTATGCTCGGCTACTTCCTTTTTTCTGCACATATGAGTTAGGGTACTGTTCGTAATAAAGATGCTGGTGGGAACTCTCAGGCCTATCACACCCCTACGGCATAATCTGTGGATATGTCATACAATTCTGAGATGGGGAAAACCCCTTTAAGAACTGTTCTGTACACTACTCATTTGCACATTGAGCTTACTCAGACTTATTCATAGTATTTTACAATGTTTACTATCAGCAAAGTAAGAAATATTATTCTATGGTTTCAGAATAATTGATGGCACAGATATTATGCCGCTTTTGCAAGGACTTGTACCTAACTCTGATCATGAATTTATGTTTCACTACTGTGATGAGTACCTGCATGCAGTTCGATGGCAACAGAACAGCAGTAAGTATATAAAAATATGTTTTAAAGCATTTTTTAAACTTGGAATATTTTTATACTGTATACTGAATGTTTAGAGCCTGACAGCTAGGAACTTTTTACCATTACTACTTGCAGGGAGGTGATGGGATATATGGCAGCAATTTTTCCTAATCAAAGATATTTGCATTGCTGTTTCATCAGACCTTCGCTTTTCCTAGGAGGCGGAAGATTTTGGTGTAAACTTGAATGGGTGGTCCAAAATTTTACACTGCCTGATAGGTGTTGGTGGATACTAAGAAATATGTGTTACCAGCCAATTACATCACCATTCATTCTTTATGTGACCCTACAGCCAATTACAGGCTTCAGTGGTCATGTGCTTATTATCTAGCAAGAGACCACTGTGGCCTGTGAATAACCAGCGACCACTGTGGCCTGTGAATAACCTTAGGGTAAAATGTAGAACAGATGGAAATCTTATTTCCTGGGATCATCAGGACTAGTGCAATGCTGGAGCAAATGAGTTTAAAGGTACATTTAGTGTTATTTTTCAGTGTCTAATGTCATAATCCTTTTTGGTCTACAACAGTTAAAGGGTTTTTCTCACTAGGCTGTTTCACAAGCGAGTCACAAGCTGATAACAATGGCTTATCTGTAATCCTGTTAGAGAGAGTTTGCTTTGGAGCTCAGTCAATGGGGTGACGCCACTCCCTGCTCAAAGGTCTCTGCTCTAATTAGATAACAGAGTTATGTTGAGGGAACCAACCTAGTGGCAGAACCATGCGACCACCTAAGGTCGCTCCGTGACACCCATTATACGCCACCCCCTTATGTCTCTCTAACAATCCACCTGTAAGGGTGCGTTCGCACGGCAAGGGACAGATACCGGTCGGTTTAGCCAACCGTCATTTGTCCTGTTTTGCAGCCGTCCCCATGGCCGTGTGGGGGGGCTGGCTTTTCTCCGTGATGAGCGGAGAAAAGCCCTACCCCTTCACATTCACTTGCACATATTCCGTCCGAATGTGGAAGTACAATGTCTTTTGGGCATCCTGCAGGTGGAAAAACCGCCGGGCGGAAAACCCGTGCAGTGGGGACTGCTGCATGGGTTTTAAATAGAGCCCCATTGTACTCATTTTCGGACGGTTTTTCAGGCAGTCTGCAAAACCGCAAAGCGCCTGAAAAACCGGCAGAAAACCGGATGAAAAACTTGAAGATCATTGGTGATCTTAGAAGTGGGCCATTTTTGTCCCTCTTCCCCCTTGGATTACACTGGCAGTACTCCTTCCTCAAAAATGACATGTCCCGGGATTTCATTGTTCCTACAAAATAGATGACATTTGAGCTTCAGCTTCAGCCTGTGTGACTCGATGTTTATCCAAGTATACCCAAGTGTTCTTGTGCAGTGGGATTTTAATCACATCATCTGGGTATATCAGAAGACATATTTTAGAGGTTTTTTTGTTACTGGGGATTTCCTTACCATCTGAGGGTTCCAACATATTGACCTGCCCCTCACTAGCGCCTGAGCAACCCCTCTTTGCGGGCTGTAGTAGCTCACTTTTTGCGTCACTACCATCGCTACAGTCCTTGTGACTACTGCAGTAAAAGCCACTGAAAATCCTTGGAGCACATGAACTCAGCTGCACTGCAGATCCCAGCATGACCATTCTCTTCATTCCCTGCAGGGTCACAATCTGGATTTCTATCACACATCCACTTCTCTGTAATACCCTGTTCAGCGCTGCACATAAATTCTGCCTTGGCACTCATTTTCATTGCACAAGTTTTTTCATCATTCCCATCTGCATAATCAGCATTATCATAACACTGAAGCACTGACACATTGCCGTGTCCATTCCCACACTGAAATAGAGACTCTTCACAGAGTGGTTTTTCCCCATGGTCAATAACCAGTACATTCACCCTCATAGTCTCCACATACACTCACCGGCCACTTTATTAGGTACACCTGTCCAACTGCTCGTTAGCACTTAATTTCTAATCAGCCAATCACATGGCGGCAACTCAGTGCATTTAGGCATGTAGACATGGTCAAGACAATCTCCTGCAGTTCAAACCGAGCTTCAGTATGGGGAAGAAAGGTGATTTGAGTGCCTTTGAACGTGGCATGGTTGTTGGTGCCAGAAGGGCTGGTCTGAGTATTTCAGAAACTGCTGATCTCCTGGGATATTCACGCACAACCATCTCTAGGGTTTACAGAGAATGGTCCGAAAAAGAAAAAAACATCCAGTGAGCGGCAGTCCTGTGGGCGGAAATGCCTTGTTGATGCCAGAGGTCAAAGGATAATGGGCAGACTGGTTTGAGCTGATAGAAAGGCAACAGTGACTCAAATAGCCACCCGTTACAACCAAGGTAGGCAGAAGAGCATCTCTGAACGCACAGTACGGCGAACTTTGAGGCAGATGGGCTACAGCCAGGCTCAGACTGGGCCGCCGGGGGACCGGGGAATCCCGCGGAGGGCCCCCCCGAGCCGCTGGGGGCCCCGGAGGCAGTGCCGGTCGATCCCCGGTGGCCGTTCCCCGGCACGCATCCGTCCCTGTGCGCACCTGGACCTGCGTCCCGAGCGCCAGAGACCGACCCGTAGCCGGGGACTAATGTCCCGACTCCCGGCTGCGCGGTGTCAGCGGAGCACAGCGCCACTAGCGCTCGCGCTCCGTGATCTCCTGGCAGACTGAAGGTTGTAGGAGGCCTTCAGCCTGCCGGGCCGCCGGCCCTACAGCAGAACGTAGGCGGCGCGGGTGACATCACTCAACCGCGCCGCCTATGCAGGTCGGCAGTACAGAGCCGGCGCCGTAGCAAGAGCCCGAGCCAGGTAAGTGGCTGTTTTTTGTTGTTTTTTTTTTTTTTTTTTTTAACTAACTACAAGGGGGGTCCCTGGGTACCAGGGGGGCCCTGGCTATAAAGGGGTCCACTGGCTACAAGGGGCCCTGACTACAAGGGGGGGTCCCTGGCTACAAGAGGGCCTGGCTATAAAGGGGGGTCCTTGCTATAAAGGGGGGGTCCCTGGCTTATTAAGGGGGGCTCTTGCTACAAGAGGGCCCTGCTATAAAGGGGGTCCCTGGCTACAAGGGGGACCTGACTACAAGTGGGGTCCCTGGCTATAAGGGGGTCCCTGGCTATAAAGGGGGTCCCTGGCTGCAAGGGGGGGCCCTGACTGCAAGGTGGGGCCCTGGCTACAAGGGGGAACCTGACTAACAAGGGGGGGGGGCCCTGCTAAAAAGAGGGGGCTCTACTACAAACGGGGGGAATCCCTGGCTACAAGGGGGGTCACCCTGGCTACAAGATTGGACCTGACTACAAGGGTGAATCACCACTGCGTACACAGGGGGGACCTGACACAAGGGGGGCCTCTGGCTATACAAAGTGTGGTCCATGGCTACAAGGGGGCCCTGACTACAATGGTGCCCCTGGCTTGATAAAGAGGGTGTCCCTGGACTGCAAGGGGGGTCCCTTGCTACAAGGGGGGGTCCCCTGGCTACAAGGGTGCCTGACTTCAAGGGGGGGGCCCTGTGCTACAAGGGGCCGCGTTGCTATAAAGGGGCCCTGCTACAAGGGGGGCCCTGGGCTACAAGGGGGGCCCTGGCTACAATGGGGGCCCTCTATAAAGGGGGGCCTGGCAATAAGGGGGGGCCCTGACTGCAAGGGTGGGGCCCTGGCTACAAGGGGGGCCCTGACTACAAGGTGGGGCCCTGGACTACAAGGGGGGTCCCTGGCTACAAGGGGGGGGGGACCTGACTATAAGAGGGGGTCCCTGGATACAAGGGTGGGTTCCCTGGCTAACCTAAAGGGGGCCCCTGCTACAAAGAGGGGGCCCCTGGTTAAAAGGGGGCCCTGACTACAAAAGGGGGCCCGTCACTACAAGGGGTCCCTGGCTACCTACAGGGTCCCTGGCTACAAAGGGGGCCCCAGACTACACGCGGGTCCCCTGGCTACCTAAAGGGGACCCTGCTAACAAGGGGACCCTGCCTACAAAGGGGGCCCCTGGCTACCTAAAGGGGCCCCTAATACAGTGGGGCCCTGACTACAAGGGGGGCCCGACTACAAGGGGGGCCCCTGCTACCTAAAGGGGGCCCTGACGACAAGGGGACCCTGGCTACCTAAAGTGGCCTAACTACCTACAGGAGGGTCCCCTAACAACGTACAGGGGGCCCTGCTACCTAAAGGGATGCTTTTGACTACCTAAAGGGGGCCCTGGCACCTAATTACTAAAAGGGGCCCTGACTACCTACACCGAAGCTAAAGGGGGGCCCCTGAGACTTCCTGCACACTAGCTAAAGGGGCCCCTAACTACCTGTATACTAACTAAAGGAGACCCCTAACTGCCTAGTGACTACTAAGAGGCTTTGAACTGCCTGTATACTACTTCATGGGAAGCCTAACTGCCTGTATACTTAAAACCTACCTAAAGGGAGTCCCTAACTGCTGTGCAGCCTATATAAAGTGGACCCTAACTACCTACACATACCTATCTGGGAAGAAACCACCTACCTACAGACTGGGGTCTTGCCTATTTGCCTACCTACCTAGGGTCTTGTCTACCTACCTGGTAATATAATTGAGGAGGGCAGCACCCATAGTTCGAGCATTATCACCAGTGTGTTAGTCCCCTCACCACCCTCCAACCCCTTAGGATACTAGGCCTCTAATTAGGCTTGTACCCCGGCCGCTCTCCCACATCCCAGTGAAGTTTGTACAGAGGTGGGAATGGGATATGAGATGCTGGAAAATTGGGGATTCTAAGATATTTGTGTGTAATTTCTGCAGGGATGAGCTGTGGCCGGGACAAGTCATCATGGCGGCGGTGTGGAACGGATGCAGACGAAAAAGGGAATAAGAACGACTCATGAAAGAAGAGAACGACTCCTCAGATAGGACGTCTCCGTGAGTTCCCTGATATTAACTTCTATATTGGATCATGCTGTATTCAACTGTAAAGTGATGTACCGTGAGCTGCGTGCCTGATGTTGTCTCTATATGGCAGTTGTAGTTTATACCTGAGCTGGTGTCCTGACCTCTATGTGGTCTCTATATGGGAGTTTAAGGTATATATCTTAGCATCTTTCTGACCTCTATGTGGTCTCTATATGGCCGGTATTTGTAGGATAACATCGGCGCCGTTAAATGTCCAGCGTACATGTGTCCCTGATTGACCCCTGTGACAGAGGTACACTTACTTTCTTGCTGGTGTTTATTTTAGAAGTGGTGAGGTGCGTGCAAAGGTAAACGTGGAGGGATATTGTATGGTGGGGTGGAGGGGGATATGTAGTGCGGGTGGAGGGATATTGTATGTGTGTGGAGGGATATGTGTATGTGTGTGAGAAGGGGATATTGTATGTGGTGGAGTGGATATTGTATGTGTGTGGGAGCTGATATTGTATGGGGGAGGGGGATATTGTATTGGGTGGAGGTGGATATTGTATGTGGTTGGGAGGGATATTGTATGTGGGTGGAGGGGGATAGTGTATGTGGGTTGAGGTGGATAGAGTATGTGGGTGGAGGGGATAGTGTATGCGGGTGGAGGGGGAAATTGTATGCGTGTGGAGGGGGATATGTAGCGGGTGAGGGATATTGTAATGCGGGTGGGGGCTATTGTCTGCGGGTGGATGGGGGATATTGTATGTGCGGTGGAGGGATATTGTAAGTGGGTGAAGGGGGATATTGTATGCGGGGTTGAGGGGTATATTTGGTATGCCGGGTGGAGGGGACATTGTATGCGGGTGGAGGGGGAATCTGATGCGGGTGGAGGGGATATTTATGCGGGTGGAGGGATATTGTAATGTGGGTGGAGGAGGATACTTGTATGTGGTGGAGGAGGATATGTAAATGTTGGTGGAGGAGTGATATTGTATGGTGGTGGAGGGAGATTGTATGCGGGTGGAGGGGATATTGTATGTGGCTGGAGGGCGATATTGTATGTGGGTGGCAGGGGATATTGTATTGTGGTGGAAGGGGGATAATATTTGGGTGGAGGGTGATATTGTATTTTGGGGGAGGGGGATATTGTATAGTGGGTGGAGGGGGATATGGATGAGCTACTTAGCCCTTTGTCTATGATGATGCTAGACTGTGACATAATGTTTGACTAACTTGTCTATTGTACGATCACAATACAGATTCTTGTTTTGCCCACTGTATTAGGTTGGTCAAATGGGCGCATTTAGTCCGAGGATGGCCGGTACTATTTTCATGTACAGTATGGTGGACCGGCCCAAGATCAATTTCCCCTGTGGGCCCCAGACCCCCCAGTCCGACCAACAGGCTACAGCAGGCAGAAGACCACACCGGTGCCACTCCTCAGCTAATAACAGGAAACTGAGGCTCCAATTTGCCCAAGCTCATTCGAAATTGGACAGTAGATAAAGATTGGAAAAACGTGCCTGGTCTGATTAGTCTCGATTTCTGTTGCGACAATTCGTTAATAGAGGTAGATACGAGGTACAGACTCCTCTATGGCGTACAAAAACAACATAAAGCATGGAACCAACCTGCCATTTTTATCAACGGTCAGGCTGGTGGTGAGGTGTTTCATGGTGTTCGTGAATATTTTCTGCACTCTTTGGTCCCCGATGGGTACCAATTGACATCGTTGCAACACGTGTGAATCTATGCCCACGAACAATTGGAGGCAGATCTGAAGGCAAGAAGGGGTCCAACCCGTTACTAGCATGGTGTACCTAATAAAGTGGCCGGTGAGTGTACATGGTAGCAGAGCCCTCATATCCAAGGTTTGCCTTCTCCCTTCCAGGCAACTCAATCACCTTTTCTACACCAGCAGAGTGCATCTGATTGCTACTGGTGACCACATCAGCTCCGCAGGCATCTGTATTGACAGCACAACTTTTAGGATTGCTATCAATCCCCAGACATACTGCACCTGCATACATTGTGCTATTACCAGCCATAACCACTAGAGGTGCACCGGCAACTTGCACGTTAACATCCCCTACACACAGTGCGCTGGGGTCACGGGTACACACATTTACTAACTGGACTCCAGACACTTCACACACAGCTGCCTGGCACTCATACTCGCAAGCTTTTCCAGCAGGAGATGCAGAGGGAACCTCGTTGCTAGGGGCAACCACATTAGCTCCATCTGAGCCTGTAGTGGTAACACATTTCTCCAGATGGTCATCCACCACAAAACACATATCCTCTGCACTACTCCCAGCACTGTGAATCACGACCTCTAGGGGCGCACTTGTGCTAGTCTGCTCTACAGCTGGGGCTGCCGTTTCTTCAGAAGCAAATTCACACTCTGCATTTACTTCAACCATAGCCCGGACAGCCATGACTTCCAGGGGCAGACCTGAGCTGCTCTCTGCTACAGCACCTCTAGCCACTTGTTCAGACTGTGTGACATGGCTATGAGTTACACATATATTTAACACATTAGTAGCATTTTCAATATGCACCATTGCATATAAGGAACCAAGTCCTTCAGACTCTGCAAGTCCACTGCTCTCAGGACTCTTCTGGCTTGTCAGCACATCTGCGCCTCCATCCAGCCCAGACAAGTCCTCACATATATCATGCATATGATATACAGTCCCATAGCCCATGACTAACCCCACTGAAGCAGTCTTACCAGGTATGATGGCTGAGTTCAGTCTGGATCGCTCCTGCTGACTGTCCATGTCAGCCTGGGGTGGGGCTCCATTCACCTGAAGCTCCAGGGCTTGTAGCTGTGACTTCTCTGATCTCATCCTGAGAGGGCAGTCAGGAGCACATCTCTCCACTCTGTGGCATCTCCAACATGGCTTGCTCTGCTGGTTGGTGGTAACATGCTCCTGCAGAGGAAGGCGGTTGCCCACGGCAACGGCAGGACACAGGTCCCTTGGCAACTTTGTCTCTCCTGAAGTGGACCCCTTCTTTGAATGGTGATACCTCCTGGCCACGGGACATCCCTTTTCCATGAAACATGTCCACCTGTAGCATCCGTCACACCACTCAGCTTGTTTAACTTTGGCATCCTTTTTTCTGTCTTTTCCTCTGGACATCCAGCCAGCAAGGCTGCTTGAATGTTGTAAGTCCACCATCCCAGATTGCTGACTCCTGTTTAATAATGCCCTTTAGTTCCTGCTGCGTGCCTCAAACTGTGCACGGAGCTTGTCATTCCCCTTCACGCCTGGCTTCACCAGTTGCTGGCCCACAGCTCATTCATTTTCCTTTGCTGGGCATCGCCTCCTCAAGGTACTTAGCCAGCTCCCCCATGGCCAAAATTTTTTTTGTGTAGCAGTAACACACCTCTTTTCCCACACAGGCAACAGTTTTGTAAACAGGTGTGTCTCCTTCAACTCTCTTATTCTCCCGCACCAACAGTCAGGCCTCCAGCCTTTAAATTCTGCTGCCGGCTTCCCTTTGCACTTTCAACTGTGCCAAAATGCCCAGGTTGTGCCAATTAAATGCCCCACGGCATCCTCCACCAATTGACGTACTCACACTCGCAATCTTCGGGCCGCCATCTTGGTCGCCCGGGGGTCTTCACTCGGGGATTGCCGTCTTCTGCAGATTGGCACTCAACACCAGTTCTCAGTTTACATTGCCTCAGCCAGCTTTATTGAGGCACTTTGCAAACAAAATAATACAAACAAAAACCCTTGGGCCGTCTGGCCACTGACTAAACAAATTAGTCCCCCTCTATATGCGTTCTGGGACCTAGCTCCAGTACCACCAATGCACCTACGATCTCACCCACTGGTGTAGGCTTCCCCAGCCTCTTGGGGGCCAGAGCTCTCCTCCTAAACCTCTGCTGCTCCACACTGCAGGTAGCAACCATGGCCCCCTGATCTCCTGTATTAGGGGGCCTTTAATAGGTGCTCCAGATGCCACCCAAATACCTGGGCGGAACCCGAAAACCTGGAACGTGGGAACAGCCACCCACCCATCTGCGTTGTTCCGGGAAGACCAGCCCTTAAGGCTGGACATTAGCCATGCTAGTACCAGGGTCAGCAAACCCAATGCTGTGACCGACAATACCTGGCGTCCCCCACCGAGACCAGGCTCTTGGTGGCACGTACGCCACCTAGTGGCAGAACCATGCGACCACCTAAGGTCGCTCCGTGACACCCATTATACGCCACTCCCTTATGTCTCTCTAACAATCTACCTGTAAGGGTTTCGTCCGCACGGCAAGGACAAGATACCGGTCGGTTTAACCAACCGTATTTGTCCTTTTTGCAGCCTCCCCATGGCCGTGTGGGGGGGCTGGCTTTTCTCCGCGATGAGCGGAGAAAAGCCCTACCCCTTCACATTCACTTGCACATATTCCGTCCGAAAAATCGGGCGGAAAAATGTGGAAGTACAATGTCTTTTGGGCGGCCCGCAGGTGGAAAAACCGCCGGGCGGAAAACCCATGCAGTGGGGATTGCTGCAAGGGTTTTCCATAGAGCCCCATTGTACTCATTTTCGGCCGGTTTTTCAGACAGTCTGCAAAACCACAAACCGTCTGAAAAACCGGACGAAAACCGGACGAAAAACTTGAAGATTATTGGTGATCTTAGAAGTGGGCCATTTTTGTCCCTCTTCCCCCTTGGATTACACTGGCAGTACTCCTTCCTCAAAAATGACATGTCCCGGGATTTCATTGTTCCTACAAAATAGATGACATTTGAGCTTCAGCTTCAGTCTGTGTGACTCGAAGTTTATCCAAGTATATCCAAGTGTTCTTGTACAGTGGGATTTTAATCACATCATCTGGGTATTTCAGAAGACATATTTTAGAGTTTTTTTTATAGAAGTAAATATGTTATGTAATCTATGTTTAAGTAAAGGATAGGTAAGGGTTAAGTTGTATAAGGTATAAGAAGAGAACCAGAGTATTCTCACGCATGCTTGACAAAGAGGGCGGAGACCCTTGAAACGTTGTACTGTGTGCGTTAATAGCCGGTTGTCCGTGCAGCTCCTTGCTACCAAATGGTGGGTATACATTTTTAAGGTATTTACCTGATTTATACTTGCATGCTATTTATACGTGAACTCTTTCTTAAACTTAGAAGCACTTTTTATGTCATGTTTTTGAAGATGTGTGAACAAATGGTATACTAAGCTAAGAAGCTGTTTAGTGGGTTCTTATCCATATACCATATCAGAAGACATTACCTGTTGAGATCCCTAGACACTGCTCCATCAGACATTGGAATGTAGCTGGTGCATTACTCAACCGAAACGGCATTCTTAGGAATTAGAACAGTCCTATTGGGGTGATGAAGGCCATTTTCTCTCAGTCTCTTTAGGCAATTGACACTTGGCAGTATCCACACACCAAATCCATCTTAGGTAAGAATTGGGCTTCACCAAAACAATTGGGAAGGCCTTTGCACAGCATGCACCCTACCACCACTCCTTCCATTGCAGCACAAATTCCCATTGTAAGTATTGTGCTGTACCCACTAGTAAATAAAGTAGTAATTTAGGACAAGCAGAACTAAACTGGACAAGACTGAGGCACATATAAGCTTCTTGTAGCTCCACCCGAACGCGACAACATTTAAGAGCTTTCAGTAGTGCAGAAGGGGTGGGGATATCTTCTGGGTTTTGTTTAATGTAATAGGGAGATGCACACCCTCATCTCCGCAACTCCCGCGGCAAGTGGTGCCATGACCCACATGTTGAACCGCAGGCGCACTCGCAGCGCCGTCTCCTACTCACCTCTCCTTCCTCCTGCCGACTGCCTCACGCACCCCCCACGGCAGTTCAGTTAAATTTAAAGGGCCAGGACACCGGTGATTTGCTATCACTGGGTGCTGACCCTATTTAACCCTGCCCCTTCCTTAGGTCCCTGCCAGATCAATAGTTCCTAGAGGGAAAGTGTTCCTTAAGTTGTTTTCTAGTGTTTCAATGTCCAGTACCAATTACCTCCATCTTTTGACCACAAAACCTTGCCGCCTGACCTTCCTGCCTGTCCCCAACTAAGAGCCTGCCTCACGATCATCGCAAGCAAGTCGTGCCAGGGGTAGCGACATGGTAGTCTCCCACTGCAGCAAGCCCATCCTGCCTTGCAGCAGGCTCTGGTGAATATCGGGACCTACTTAGACTCTGCTCCCTGGTGTGGCTTATACCACCTCTTGGGGTGGTCCAGAGGATCCACTACTCCAGCTGTTACAGTTCGATCCAGCCATGGATCGCATCAAGTTGCGACTGAAGAGCATTGCGGACCTCACCACCATAGTGGCCCAGCAGTTTTAGCATATTGTGCAACAGGTACAGCAGCTTAACCAATTTACTGCCATGATGCAGCAGCTCATCTCTACCCAGCAGCAGCAGCCATCTCCCATGGCTTCCTCGGCATCCATGGCTCCTTTGGTGTCCATTGGCACCAAAATGCAGCTGCCTATGCCGACAAAGTTTGATGGGGACCCTCAGGCCTGCAGGGGATTCATCACCCAGTGCTCCCTGCACATGGAACTGATGGCCAGTCAATTTCCTACCGAAAAGTTCAACATGGCTTTCGTGGTCAGCCTTTTCTCCGGGAAAGCCCTGGCTTGGGCTTCTCCCCTCTGTGACAGAGACAATCCATTCACGTCAAACCTTTTTTAGTTTCTGACTGAATTCTGCATCGTCTATGAGGAACCAGCCTCTTCTGCCAAGACCGCTCTGTTGAACCTGCCCCAAGGGGACTCTTCTGTCAGAGAATGCACCGTACAATCCCGCACCCAGCCTTGGAATTTTCCTGGAATGATGCATCCCTAAAAGCCGCATTCAAGAAGGGCCTCTCCAGCAAAATAAAGGACTTGCTTTCCGCTCAAGACCCTATGTCTTCCCTGATTAACCTTATTCACCTGGCCACTCGTATTGATGTGCCCTTTTTGGTGAGACAGGAAGAGCTCCATCAAGAGCGTGAACCAGTCTGGCCTCATCGTCTACCTCGCCTTGCTCCGATGTTCCAAAGGTCTTCCCTGCCTTCACTGCTGGCCACTGAAGAGGCCATGCAAGTAGACAGAGCCCAATTGACCCCGCAGAAGTTGTCACATAGATGTGAGGAGAATCTGTGACTCTACTGTGCCAGTCCTGAACATTTACACAGGAATTGTTCACAATGTCCAGGAATCGCACACACCTAGGCCACGTGGGAGAGGTGTCTAGGTGTGAACAATTCCTCTACACGTGTGACTATGCCAGTACAGATCACAACCAGTTCTGGCATCTCCAAGTTGCCTCTTTGCTGGACTCAGCCACCAAAGATGCATCCATGAAGTTCCCGACTGACCCCAAGTATCACCTCCCAGTTGTCCACCTAGACAAACCTCCGGTCATCTCTTTTGTTAGCGGTGAACTTCTGAGTGATTCTATCTAGATTCTTACTGAACTGGTGTCCCTTCATGTGGGGGCATTACAGAAAGAAAAGATCATGTTCTTCATGTTACCCCATTCTTTCTCAGCAATTCTTCTGGGTCTTCCATGGCTACAGCGCAATACCCCTTTGCTTAACTGGAAGAACGACAAATTCATACGTTGGGGACAAGACTGCCAGTCTCACTGTTTAGTTGCACCTCGCATGGTGTGCTCCACTTCTCCACTGACTCCTCTCAAGCCTCTGCTGGGTCTACCTGCTCAGTTTCAGAACTTTGTGGACATCTTCTCAGAGAAGGCTGAAACCCTTTCACTTTATTGTATCCAAAATAGTTAAACAATCGAGAACAGCACCGCGATCCAAAATTTAGATAATTTTCCAGGTTATATAGAATGCAACAGCATCAACTTACAGGTAAGTCCCCACCTGCATACTCACTAATGTCCAAAAAAGAAAGGTAGAAGCAGCATGTCCATTCCTTCAGAAATTTTACTGTGCAAAAAAACAGATCAATACCCACTGTCTGTACCAGAGACTCAGGCCATGTCAACCTACATACAGGAAAATCTCCATAAAGGGTTTATCCTCAAGTCTACTTCTCCTGCTCGTACCAAATTCTTCTATGTTGAAAAGAAGGATGATTCGCACCCTTGCATCAATTACCATGGGCTCAATAAAATAACTTTTAAAAAACAGTATCCATTATCGTTAACCTCCAAGCTCTTTGACCATCTCTGGGATGCCAGAATCTTTTCTAAATTGAACTTGCAGAGGGCTTATAATCTTATTCGAATCCGTAAGGGTGACGGGTGGAAGACGGCTTTCAACAGCCGAGATGGGCATTTTGAGTACCTTGTAATGTCCTTTGGTCTATGCAATGCCCCAGCGGTTTTCGGGGAATTCGTAAATAACATTTTGAGAGACCTCCTGTATTCCTGTGTTGTTGTCTGCCTGAATGACATCCTGGTCTTCTTGCCCGACCGTGAATCCCATGTGCAGCAGGTATTGAGGCATCTACGAAATAATTGCCTCTACGTCAAACTAGAGAAGTGCCTCTTCCACCAGACCAGCCTTCCTCGGGTACATTATCTCAGACAAGGGTCTGCAGATGGACCCCGCTAAGTTGTCTGCCATCTTGCAGTTGTCGCGGCCCATCGATCTCCGGGCCATAAAGCATTTCCTTGGGTTCGCCAATTACTACTGCCAGTTCATCCCACATTTCTCTATGGTGGTGGCACCAATTGTTGCACTCACCATGAAGAATGGCAACCAGAAGCCATGGCACCAGTTCCTGAAGAAGCTTTCTCTAGGTTAAGTCGGCATTTGCCTCCACCCCCATTTTGTCTAAACCGAAAAATTTTTTT